>JAIPRK010002000.1:0-33116 GCA_025469195.1 Chaitophorus viminalis
AAAATATTATTTTATACATTTTTTTAAATTTTTGCTTCAATATGCAATAAATATGCAATACATTTTGAATTTTGCCTAAATATGCAAAATTATGCAATAACATTGAAATATGCAGAAATATGCAAAACAAAATTCACCATTTGCTTCAAATTATGATGATTCGTAGAGAATACTGACAAAAATCCAAAAATATTAAAAGGAAAAAATTAAGCAATTGCATAGAAATCCGCGCTCTAATTATAATGCATATACGTCATGTTAATACGATCGTCGATCGGCGCGTACTTGAGCGGTATTTTCTTTCTGTACGCAGGTATTATATGTAGCAGTGAAAATGGAAAAAGAATACCTGTCCAGTACCTTTATATTCTTTATCGTGTACACAACACTCGTGTAATCTCGTTAACACGCTTATTACGGCTTCCTCGAATCGTCGGTATAACAGGATTGTTTACGGGGGCGTGCGCACATCCTTGAGGGGTGGTTCGTTCGCGTCGTGCCGAGCGCGGCTATAGTATCGTCGAAAAAAACTTTCTACTTTCAAAGAACATATATATCCATATACAGTTTTGTACACGTCGTTATAGCTGAGGCGCGGTGAAAGACACGTCAATAAATACCTGGAGCGTTCATTCAATTAACCGTACATATGTGTGCACTGTATACATGTATTGTTTACCTTTTTTTATTATATATATATATATATATATATATATATATATATATATATATTGAGAGGAACCCCGAACGTCATCGATAAGTCATCACATACACACATACACACACCTGCAATTTAGCAGTTTACTCTAACCGGATTACCGCAACTGCAGCAGTAGCGGTCGGGTGACCAAATGAAGACTACATATAGAAACAGTCTTAAGTCGGAAATACTACATGTATATTATATTGTACGTAAAATGTCCCCGAAGCTGTGCGTGTGAAAAATTGGCGGAATGCTTAGGAACACACAAAATGCTATGTTAGTGGGTGTCTACATCATGAAACGAAACTATGGACTAAATTTCATACTAATAGCTTTTGTGGTTCCGACTAGGACTAGGTAATGATTTCTATTTTTATTGAATTTAAAAAATCCTTTTTTATATTACGGTATTAGGTATTTGATTGTTATTTGGTTGTCATAGCGACTCGCAACATTTACTAAATCGACTCAAACTATTGCCTTGGTAACCAGTAGGTTAAAAAATCATGCATTTGAGCCCAGAGCTCAAATAATAACTGCCATCGACCGTTAAAAATGTGATTTTCGAAAAATCTTTTCTTAGCAAATGCCTACGTCTGTTTGTCAAATTTCAGCTCGATCCGTCCAGCGTTTCCAAACAGGAAACGTTATATATATATATATATATATATATAATATACGTATAGATGTAATATGATGTACTTGTTATACCCACGTGAACAGGGCGCACGACAAACGCGATGGCCGTGTGAACGTAGGCTTTCGCTCGTTCATTATTATTATTATACGCGTACCTGTATATGTATGCATATGGCTGTAGCTATTATATTATATAATATATATATATATATTATTATGTATATTTCTGTGCGCGCAGCTTGTTAGGAGGACACACCGCCGCCGCCGTCGCATCGTTGGCTCTCCAGTGCCAACCGCTCGGAGGCGTTGCAGGTTATAAAGCGGGCGCGCGTCTAATTAGCGTCTCGTGTCGCCGCCGACACTTGAAACATTATAATAATGATGATGGCGAGATGACGATGATACACCGCGCGCGGTGTGCTGACGAATCGAACATCTGGTATTCATTATTTACCAACAACGAGTGCGATGCGATTTTTTCCCGTCTTGGATTCGTACGACCTATACGTGTACACGTAAAACCACGCATTTATATATATTATAATAACGTGTTTATTTTTTTTTAATTTTTTTTTTTTTAATTGGCCCTTTAAACCGATATTCCGGCGTGTGCTTGTGCGGCAATATAATGTACATACCGCCGCTCTGCCCGGACGTGTGTTTCCTCGGAATTTGGCGCCCTTCCTGTATATTCATAAACTATAATACATATACATATATGTGCGCGACAATATGATAATATAAGTGGATGTATCACAGCTGCTGCACTCAAGTAGTGATGTGACGTTGCAGGTGAACTACAGTATACAACATAAAATAATATAGCATGGTGTACAAATAATCCGCAGTAGATTGCCGCCGTCGTATATCCGAGAAACGTTGTCGTTTTTGTCGTACGACTGTTATTGTGCGTGTGACACCTCTGCATCGTAAGTAAGTAAGTACCGTAAATAGTGTGCGCAACTTTCCCGCGGACTGTATGATGCGTGTTGCCGTATTTTATTCCATTACGTTGGCAAAAATATTACGCAAAAATATAATAGTGATAATAATAATACATGCGTACATAGATTCGATGCGGATGCATGATATTTACCGGTGACGCATACACGGGTACACAAACGCATAATATACAGGTTTGACGTGGTTTATCAATTCCGTGACCGAAAATCTGATACCCGTAATACACAATGGTGTTAGGAATACGATTATTGCAGCTAACACCCTGCTGTATAAATAATTATATAAATGTTTCACGCACACTAGACAAATGTAACCGATTAAAGATTTCCATGCGGAGATTTATTTACACATCTCTGCACCTGTCTTACAGTGGCTATCAATGATGGTCAAACTGGGAGGGGGCCGGGGGTTTCCTTTCCATGACCTTTTTTTAATACTTAGTATTATACAAATGTTTGACAAATATTTGTTGAAAAAAAAACAAATATTGCATATAAAAATTAAGCACATGACAAAATCATTTGACCATTGTTGGTCAGGCATAGCAAACGTATGTATTATATGAAATATAGCAAGAATATCACACAACTCGGGTATTATCTACGAAATTCTCAAAGCGCGTACATATATACGGAAAGAAAAGAGAGAGAGAGAGAGAGAGAAAGAGAGAGAGAGAGAGATCAGAGCAGAGCATTTTGTATTCTCGTTAGCGCGGCCCAATTAGCGGCACAACCCCACGTCAGACCATAAGGCGCCGTTTGCTCGCCGCTGCTGCCGCCACAACCGTACCCTTAACGAGCTCAGCCCTTTTCCCCGCCCGCCCACTCGACCAACCGACCACCGTCGGCGTTAGCGGTTTTTTCCTCTGTTTTTTTTTTATTTTTTTTTTTTATTTTTTTTTTCATCTTTTTTACACAAGCCAAGCTAATATATGGCTGCGGCGGGTTACTCGGTATGACGGTATCGTGTTGTTCCATACATATATATATATGCTATTATTATTCGTATGTAGCGTATGCGCATTTTTCTACTATATTTTGTATATACATATATACATAGACGCGTCTACCCCGCAACTCACACTGCAATGCAAGAGGTCGCAATTAAATAAACATTTATGCTTGTAGAAAAAATTCTTAGTTTTCTCCAGTTTTTTTATTTTTCTCATACACCGTACCATATTCAGCCGTACTATTTACGTATACACAACCAAGTAAAACGCGTGTGCGGTTCTATATACGTTTTTTAATACCTACGTGTATGTATACCACGAACAACGCAAAATTATCATCGTAGTAATCGTTACGAAAGTTTTTCATTCTGTGTATAATAAACATAAAAAGTACATATATTAATTAATTATTTATAATATATGACGTCGTTTTATTATTTATAAAATTAGTATATGTATATTATTATAATTAGGCACATGTAGCAATGCCGTAACTAGAGGTTGGCGAAATGGTCGCTTGCCAAGAGCGCATTAGAGTTAAATTAAAATTGTTTTTTTTTCTACATTATTTTTCTCAAAAATTATTTAGAGTTTTATCAAAATTAAGCGTAGTCAATTTTTTATTTTTATTTTTATTTTTTTTTGTAAATTAAAACTTATATAATTCATTAACTATAAAGACTCAATTATTTGAAAATTATTGTAGTATTTCAATTAAGGCGTAAGATTGTAAGAATGTAATATAATTATTAAATTTATATAAAAATTATACCTACATAAAATAAAACAAAAATAAGCGCCAAAATAAAATTCGGCAAGGGCACCATGGAAGGTAGTTACGGCACTGGCATGTAGTACCTAAAGTGTCTACAAAGCAACATTCGTGATTTTGGTTTTCAGTACACTGCAGTGTTTCACGAAATGATCTAAACACGTTGCAATTCATTATATTATGTAACTATAATGTATTTTACTACTATATTTTCTTTTTAAATCCTCTGCGTTCCACGACTCCATGTATACCCCATAATTTTCAACATAAACACGTGCTGCTCCAAGTATTACTCACCAACTTCCGTGCCCGTTTTCGATTTTTGTTCAGTACCACGAACAATGACGGTGCTCAGCTATGTTACGGAGACGGTTTACGTTACCATTATACAATATACGTTTACAAACGCTTCGCTGTTGAACAAAATATACCATTATACGAATAATGTATAATAGTATATTTATAACCGTTATTTTCGGTCGTTATGTATATATGCTCGTTGGACATAAAATAAATCACCTAACGTGTGAGATGGTTTATACAAAAAAAAAAAAAAAAAAAATAGAAAAAAATATCTTTGGTTGGTATAATACTGCTTTATTGGTACGAACGAAATAAATACTTTTTTCAAGTTTGAAAGACTTTGGTTTTTTTTAACGACTAAGGTTATAATCGTTATTTACAGTAGTTAAATGTAATTTCAAAATACAATTTCAAAGCTTTCTTCACCGCAACCCTTTTTGATAACTGCTTTGATTTCCATGGAATATTATTAATTATTGTTTATATTATAGCCCAAAACCCGCGCTATTCAAAAAATAAACCAGTCACGATCCGTATGTCGATGTGTGTACACTATACATGACCCGAAATATATTATATAACCAATACGTTTCCCGTGGTTTAAAATTTGTGAAACTAATAAATTATCGTAATTTATATAAATCAAATAAGTATAAGTACAATTAATTTTGAAAAAATCGACAAACCTTAACTACCACAGATACGAGGATTTCACACTACGTTTTCATTAAATGAAAATCGCGCTTGGCAGTTGGTAGGTATGAACACGGTCATTAGTTGATTTGGTACGCTTAATTATTTATCGAGTTTTTAAAAATAAATTACATTAATTTTCGTAACGAGTTGGTAAGAATAATTAGACATCTGAATATCCTATGTCGATATATTCGCACTAATTTACAAAGGCGATTTAGAATATTTTCATTAATTAATTTGAAACGAAGTCGTTATGTGCGAACAAATTAAAGTGGGACATGAAGAGTGTCGCCAAATATTATGGTTATTATTTTATTTTTCATTCTGAGTATTCCATTTGAAACATACGGTCTACTACTATGTATTTATTTTTATTTTTAATTGGTTTATTTTTTAGGGAGAATCCAGCAGTCGTAACTCGTAGCCATTTATGTCGGTTATTTGATTAGGAGTAAACTTAATTGCGGGTTAGACACGTGAGGATATGTGTGTAGGCATGAAGAATGCCGCTAATCGGTCATCCATCCGACTACTAGCAGCGCTAAACGATGAGGGTTACTATTACTAAGAGTAACTACGGCAAACTGTTCCGTCACACCATGGCATCCATAAAATAGGGGTACGGCAGAACAGACGGTGCAGTTTTGAAATTCTATTGATAGAAAATTACGCAACTTAAAGATATTAGATTAAATAATTGATCATTTAATTTTCACATGAAAATAGGCAATTTTAGGCATTTGTACAAAAGAATTATTACTGTATACGGAATTTGACAGCAGAATTTTTGGACATTTTTGCCCTTAACTTACTATTGCGCCTTAAACTAATAGTATACACGTGAAATGCTGATGACCTTAAAATAATATGTTTGACCATTGTGACATCGTCATATTGATTGCATAATCAGAATCAGTTGTCAATTTAATATAATTTCGCGCTCTTCGTCCAATTTCAATTCTAATAGTTGTTTTCAATAATCGATCGTTATAAAAACAAATATTTTTTTATTGGAACATATTTATATATTTTCTTGTTGGTACGCGCATAGGAGTATAATATTTTACAGTAATTTACTCTGCGTGTATCTATCGATTAAGCGGCAATGGCACAACAGCATTCCGAGTTCAAAACTAAATCTACTGACGAAGCCCAAGAATTTCTTGTAGTGATTTTAATAATTAAAAGATTAAAGAAACATGACTGCAATGTGACATGGGTGACATCGTCGATCTAGTACCTACCAGCAGATACACACAGGTACAAACCTAGCTGAGTTCAAAAAAAATAATAAGCGTTCAAAAATTCAGTTTCACGCCATCGTCGTACAGTCTTCCGTATACGACTACATATTATACTTTATAGTTTATATTATAATCCCGTATAATTAATTATATAAACCTGTTTCTGCTAATTCGTCCCTTATAGTAAACGTCACATAATATAACAACCTCTGGATTACCCGCGTGCGTCGCGTGTAATCCTACACTTCTACTATACGTACAAGACCAACCGAATAAACTGGGTTTATTATTATGGTTATTACTACCATTTTTCGTCAGGCGGTGTTGTTGGTTTTTCGTGATCCGTTCTTGAGGTATCAAATAATTAACGGAGGAAACGTTCCGGTTCGTCTCGAAAGACTATAATAAAATTGTACTCGTTATGTTGCGAAACGTTGCAAACGACACATTACACAACGCGGCCGGGAGAGACCGTTCGATCAAAAGAAAACTCGTTCGCGACATCCAAAACAGATTGTATAACATACTTGCGTGTATGTATTCTGGGTAATCCGACTTACAGATCTCTTGCATTTGAGATTGTAGAAAATCAGAGTGATATTAATACATGATAGTCTATATTGGTATACAATTATAATAAAATGAATGGGTATTCTTATTTTTTTTATTTTTCTTAAAAAAAACTTCAGCAGCCCATTTTGTTCTACGAATTACACAATTATTACAAATTAATAATCACTTAATAATTATGTATGGTAGTTGTTACATTTTTGTTTTCTTACATTCCATCATACAGTAGTTCATTTTATAAATTCGATAATTTTGTTGTTGTTTTGTACGTTCGATCTCAACGTTGTGTCGAACTTCTCTTCCTCTCAATCAAAGGTTTATTATATGCTGCGTTATAGTGATTTGTACACTGTAAACGTTTTGTAATACAGTTGAATCTATATCCCTCCAAAAATCGTTGACGGTTTTAATTATTAATATTATTGCAGGACGCAAGTAGTACCGATGTAGGCAATCTTGTTTAACCACTTCAGATATTTGGTGGAATTATTTCAAACTGGAATATTCTGTGGCGGTTTTCGCAGCTACTTTTTCTTTCTTTATAATAACCTGAAATCAGTTCGTTCCATTATAGTGCGCTTTACAACGGCTTCATTTTATTATAGACGCGTGTACGTCAAATAAAATGATTGACAATAGTTTTAATTTGAGTTTTTTTTTTCAGGCTTCCATTTAAAAAACAAGAAAAAATAATTCGTTGCCATTGCCATAGGTAAGTAAAATGTTTTACAATCATTTTTAATATATTAGTCCTAATCAGATATTCATTGATATATATATTATGGACTGTTTTAAGTGCTTGTATAAACATATTGACTATGTTTTAATCACTCGTTCTTGAAGAAATATACTATATTTGTATAAATATACTATATATATTTTATATTAGGTTTGTATTTTATTAGTGTAATATAACCTAGTATAAACCATGATACCATAACAGTTGTAGATTTGAATATTTTCAATTACGAATGTAATGACACAATTATCTTGGGTAGATATTCTCTGTATTCTATTTTTATTTATAGAGCTAACTAATTTGTATAAATATTTAAAGAGAAACAAGGTAGTAGATACATCTAGTTTATTTTACACCAACTGCAAAGTACTAAATTGTAAGGGAAGAATAATTTTTCTATGAATTCGTTATATTAAAACCACTCTAAAAGTAATAACTAGTTTACAAGTATTTATACATTATAGGTGTAAATACATAATATTATTATAAAACATTGTAAACGTAAAATTAGTGAACCAATTATTATTGTTACTCAATAAACGGTGTAGTAAATAATTTTATTATATCAAGATAAAAAGGTATTATATATAACGATATATTGAATAGGAGAATATCATAAGATGAAAGAATAATATCTATAAAATTTATTTGGCTATCCAAAAACTCTTAAAAATTTAATACAAGGTTTATTATAAGTTATACTTGTCGTAACTAAAAATTATCAGAGATCGTTCTACCTCAATTTTTTTTTATAAGCCCATAAATTTCAAATTTGTATAAAATATGTTATAATCGCGATGATTTACAAGTTATTTTGTAGTTGAAAATTAATAAAATGTTTTTAGTTTATACTGAAGGATTAAAATTTTAACACTGTAACTAAAGTTTAGTAACTTTAAGTTACTCTTCAAAAAACCATAAAAAAATTTCTTTTGAACTTTAAGAAAAAAATTTAATGACCATTTGAAATTTAAACTTTTACGAAATTACATACTATTGCATTATATTTCAATTTAAATATAAAATAAGTACTATATTATAATATATTCATTTTAGACTAACATATCTTCTTCGTTCAGAATCGTTTTTCGTATACAATGATACCTATCATTGCATTCAAATTTAACAAATCCATTGTAATGATCTATCCTATGAACGAGGTACACTCCATCCCCATCTGTACAGCAGAGCGAGGCCCATCCGGTTTTTTTAATTGGATTTCGTTTTTGTTCGGAACAATATATATTTCGATATTGATCATTATTTTGTTTTATTAACTCGGCGAATCGTTTTTTTTTCCATCGGTGCTTTTTCTTTTAATTGTTCCTGTCATTTAAATTATTCAATAAACTCATTGAAAACTATGTTGTGTGTAGTATGCATGTATAATAAATATTAAAATATTATATTCACTGAAAATAATGATAATAAATAATACATTTTACTTTCAATTATTTTGACGACACAACGGACACGCAAGTAAGAATGTTTTGGGAGACAATTTTAAAACCATACGTCTTAGGTTAAGGTCAAATCAGTAGTGTCGACATGAATTTTTTTAATTTTTTTCCACCCTGACTTGAGCTTCCTTTAAAGTCGTATCTGTACAGCCATATAAGTAAATTAAACGTTTCACGCACCACACGTCCGTGACGATAAACATGCAAGCTGGCATATATTATATACAATGTACGAACGCCGCGCGCGGGCACAGGAACAACAATATTATTCGTGTCTCGTGTGCGTCCGTAAAATGCACGTACGAGTGTAATGATAATCGTAAACGGCTGAGGAGTGAGCCGTGGCCGCGTGTAGGTAGATATGTTTATGGAATATTGTGAATTTGTCGTGTAAACGAGTTTACTTATTATACGTGTTCGACCGGGTGGTAAATTTTATATAATATAAAACATCCGCCGTTGCCGCCGCGTGCCGCCCGGAAATCGAATGCATTATTATTATTATTATTATTATTATTATTATTACGCGGCCGTACCGTATGCGTGCAGCAGTGCGCACACACGAAACGGCGCGCTGCCGAGGCCTCCGTCTACGCCCCCGCTATCGTCACTGCACAGTACACGGTATTCCCGGATGTTGTTGTTGTTGCATACACTGTTCGTGTCTCGTCAAATGTAATTAGAGCAGCCACACGTATTATAAATATATACGTCTTTGCATATAATTGCATATAATATGTATATGCGTATACCACAAGCAAGGATAACACGCGCTCAAGTAAGGTACCACCTTGCTTGCTTGCTGGGTTTTATAAAATTACCGCGGCCTGCGCAATTATGCAACGCGTAGAAACCGATTTGCATTGGTCGCTCTTAGCTCTTTCGCGTCCCTTCCGTCATCTCTTATATGGTGGTAATAATATGTGTGTGTGTGTGTGTGAGGGGGGGTGAAGTTTGTGTCAAAGGGTCGTCGCGCGCTCGCACTCGGTCGTGTAATAATGAAAATTAATACCTAATGGGATTAATTTAATATGTACACTGGTTGGCACGAACAATGCGCTCGCAAATACGCACCGTCAAACCGTCAAAATGTTCCGTTTCCGTTGCCGCCTCGAGGAGGGATTTCTAAAAAGTTTCCTTGATTAATTAAAACGTACCCGCAACCGTCTTGCCGTATATATATATATATATTTATATTTGTATACCCGTCACCGTCCAATACGCGCATTTCGGTGGCGACTATAGTCAATTACTTTTGACGTTAATTAAATTTGATCTTATGTATATATACGAGAACGCGTCAGTCAAAGGACCACTGCCTGACATTAGCAGAGATTCCTTCGGCCATCGTCGCCGCCGTCTAGTCGTCCTAAAACGATGCACATGTGTCCATTTCGTCACGATAATAATAATATATCATGGTCAGAGGATGTTATCGATGCTTACGCTGCTGTAGAGGTCGTCACCAGGCCGTACGGCCGATGCCCCTCGCTCGCGTATATAATAATATGGTATGTCTGCACGCATTTGATATTATAATATTTCAAATTAATTTTCGCGTGTTTTTGAATATTTTTTAACGCATAAACATTATATTTTTACATCAAGGTTGGTATACTGCGAATAATGATGCATATCTATATCTATATACAATCCGTATACATATACACGTATGTGATCGAAGTGGTCGCTAATGGAGAGCACGCAATGATGACCGCTGACGATGCTGTGGTAAATTAACATTTCACACTTCACTCTACGTATTATTTTAGTACAGTCGTCTACGTTTATGTATATAGGCAATACTACCGTGATTTATATTATACACCTCGTGTCCACGTATGATATGCACGCATGGACACGTGGTATATATATATATAGGTCTTATACAACCATAATATGTTACGTTGATGACGATTTGTTATCCAACCACGTTACGAGATGATAATATTATACAGTGATATTTCCACGCGATCAGCGTATCTAGTCCATGAGGTGTATAATGTATATGTATATCAGTTTTATCTCATTCATTCAGAATGTATTTTTGTGTACACATAACATGTCGTAATATTGCCACCACGTGTGGTTTTAATTGGAATTCGTTTTAGTTTCGGTTAATTTGCCTTGTGTATACACTAACAATGATGACCATACTACCACCATCGCCGCCGTCATAGCCAACCTTCGTCTGTCGTATCGCACGCACGAGCGCAAGAAAGTCGCACAATTAAAACGACGTCCATTTACTTGCTCGTTACCGAAGCAACCGCAATTACAAGGGGAGCCGGAGAATTTTATGCCGGATCGTAAATCCGGATCTACTCGCCGCCCCATGAGTGCCGTAGTAATTAGTTAGGTCTTGCAGCACTACACTAAAAATCTGGCTAGTAAAAGAGCTTTTGATATTGTTTTTGTTTTAGTATCGCGTGCTAACCGCCGAGGAGATTGCTAATCTTCAATTATAGAGAAGGAAAAAATAAATAAATAATAAAAGCCTAAAGAAATCCTTTCCTGGTTGAATTCCGGTTTCTCGTGACTCATAAGAAATTTTATACCGGTCCGTTTAATATGACTATAATTTTTTTACATTTACGAAATATATATATAGAACGTAAATTCTTTTTCCTTATACTTTTCATCTGCTACAGGAAATTCAGTTGGGCGTTTATCGATAAACACTCCATATGTATATAATATATTATTATATTCGTATTCATATTTTTTTTATACAGGCAAAGAGCCCAATAAGACGCATTTTTTCAATATTTCTCAGCGGTTCAGAACACCTGAATAATATACGCAGGTACTCGTACCAGGTAGCTGAGGTTATGAACGGTAAGTGTGCGGTTTTGATGACCGCCGTTGAGGTCTTATTTGCTTAAAAAAAACAAATTACATTTATTCGTAATTGACTTTAATAAATATTAGCTTATAATGTAGGAGGTTTTTAATAACACGATTAACTTAATATCCTATTCATTTTATAAAGATTATTAATACATTTTCGTCTGGTAAGAGTATAATAATATATTCCACAGTATATTATTTAAAAAAAAAACCGTTATTTCATACAAATTATACGGTTACATAACTTTACTAGTTAAATTACTTTTTCAATTAAAAAAGCGTTTCCGCATTCCAAATAAAAAATGTAATATATTAAAATTTCTTTTTAGATGGTGTCGAAGTTTCCGAGAACATTGTGTATCTACAGAGTATATACTTTCAATATTTATTTGGTAAAATACATATATATAATAATATTATCTATTGCAAAAAATATATTAGATATATCTTTGTAAAATTTAAAAATTATAACAGGACGAAATATACATATACATATATATATATATATAATATGTTCTATTGAAAAATGCTTTCCGTGGATTTTCGTTTTTCGAAGAAATCATGCACACGCGTATACGTACGATGTGCGTACATTGTCATTATATAGGTTCATGTACAAAATATAATAATTTATATATATATATATATATATATACGTATATATAGTTACTGCACTTACAAGACCTAAAGCCGCGTATACCTGTGCGAGGTGAACCTACCGCGAACCAATACCGATAACGAACTGGGTTCACGTGTTGTGTTCAAAACAACCTACTCTCGATGGATCAGTGTGAGCTGTTCGTCGGACGTGCGACATGCCGTCTCAATTATTGTCATCGCTGTCGGTTTGCAGTAGATTCGGCTCGTACATGTACATACGTGGCTCATAAGACTGTGTGCGAATTCGCACGAGACCACTCGCGGAAAGGTATGTACTGGCGGCTAAGACAAATCTTTAAGATGTCTTCAACCATCATTATGTACGCACCATACGCAATATAAGAAACCCTAGACATTGCAGAGCGGTCATAAAATGCGAATTTCTTATTGGTCGGCTGAATAATTTTAAATTGTTATCACTCGAAATTTACTTATCTCTGATATGAATGTTTATAATTTATTTATTTGATTATCATCTCCTGTATTTAAATAATTAAATAATCAAATAAATAAATTTATAACGAGCTGTTCGCGCCAGCATCTTTTTATCGTGTTATCACGGCTATTATGACTCGGATCGCGCGCAAATATTATCAATAGTTATTTACTCTGCCCTGTTACCTATCCGACGTGGTTTTTCATAACAAATCGGGGGATTTTTTCGATATAAGTTCCGCAGCGAGCGACCGAGGAGGCCAAAGGACCATTCCGGTAGTTATTTACACTGCTCTATTACCATCCGATGTGGTTTTTCATAACAAATCGGGGGTTTTTAAACACTTAAATAAATTTGAATTTGTTATGAAAAACCACGTCGGTTAGGTAACAGGACAGAGTAAATAACTACCAGAATGGGCTTTCGGCCTCCTCGCTCGCTCGCTGCGCGAGCTCACTTGCTCACTTCGGAACTTAAATCGAAAAAATCCTCCGATTTGTTATGAAAAACCACATGGGATAGGTAACAGGGCGTCCGCACGCAATCAGTACCGCAATCAGTGAATAATAAAATATTAAATAATATGATAAATATGTTAAGATTATGTGACATGAGATAATGATAATGATTGCGCGCCGATTAATAAGAAATTCGCATTTTATGACTGCTCTGCAGCGTCTAGGGTTTCTTATATCGCGCACCGTACCTATAGATGTATTTTGATAATTTTATTTAATTATATTATGTGTACACACGTTAATATGTATATATATATATATATATATACAATATAATATTATGTTGCCGTGTTGTCGTCACGCGCGTAGTAAACACGTGCGGTGTACGCGGAAGACGCGACGGCGGTGCGCGGTAAATAAGGAATAACGTGGCACGCGGGCGGGTCGTAGTGCGTTTGTCGCGCCCGAAATGTTTGAGTGCCGTGACAGGAAGCGCGTAAAAGGGCCCGGCAGCATTGTGAACTTTAAAAAGCCCGGCGGCGAGCGCGTGCCGCCGTCTACACGGCGCGCGTATCTTCCCCCACCCCACCTCCATCCGTTGTCGCGTGACCCCCTCCCCCCTATCATCACACCGCCCCATCTGTCCTGCAGGTAGGATAGTACGCGCGCGCACACACACACACACACACACACACACACACACGGCGTATACATGCAGTAGTATTATCCCTTATATATAATATACGCACTTTCGCCTTTATAAGTTTTCTCATCCATTACGCGTGGGTGTCGGGGGAGGGGGCGCAACTTTAAAGCCATCCGCACGCTGTCGCAGAGTACGGTGACGGGCTGCATAGTGCGGTGGTAGTGCGGTCGGCGGATGTATAGTGCGTCCCTTATCGATATAACCCCGACGGGGTAACCGCACGCGCGGCAGGGCCGGATGGGTGGGACGGGATGGCAGTCAGTAGAACCACTCTCCGAGTCCGTCACCGCCACCGTAGTCACCACTCAAAACCCATTAATGGGCTCTAATGGAGCTCTCTGGTTTTTCACTCATCTCCCGCACCGCCCACTCCTCGGGTCCATTATGACGCCGCGCGTGCACTGTACAATATACACATACTTCTGTCTAAATCCTATCCGCTTACACGTTTTAGAGGAAAGAGAAACAGACAGAGAGTGAGAGAGAGATAGAGAGAAGAAAGAGCAGCAGTAGCGCGCGGTGTCGCGACGGCACGACTGCACTCAATATATATATACGGGATTCTGCCTACTATTACTACTGTAACCACTACTACTAATACTACTACGAACAATGTACGTTTCTTTACGTATGTGTGTGCATGCGGTACAGGGAAACTCTGTTGTGCGCGCGGGGAGGACTAAGTGACAAACCGTTCGATTAATAATAAAAACCGTTCCCTTAATTGACTACAATAAGGGATTCGGGCGTGTATCCCCTCCCCCATACAACCTCCCCTCTAACCTAACCTGTACCGTACACGATAGCCGAAACGGGAGAGGACTCCGCTGCGTTCGTGAAAAGTTAATGTATCCGGCCTCTCGTCCGTCGTACACGCACTGGCTGTATATAATATTATATATACCATCGGACGGTTCCGTTTCCTCATCGTATTTTTACGTATATAATAATAATAATATATTATACTTATCATAACACACAAAGTGCCCGCAACGGAACTATTTGACGACGACTACGTGTATATAAGTCGCTTTTGACTGAATAACTACACTGAAATTAATGTATATTTAAGGACGTTGTACTAAGTATGGTATTACCACGGAACTATAACCAAAACAATGTGTAAATACTTCCCTTGAAATATTTAAGTACGCATAGTACAACATACTTACATCGCACATATATTATCCACCATCACTATATATACCGAAAACCCCACCACACAGATTACAGCGAAAATGGTGTAGAGATCAATTGATAAATAATAAATTCAATAATAATTAAAAAGTTGTTACCAATGGGTTGTTGCTTCAACATGTTATTCCCACCAATTTAATCTCAGACATCAAAGTTATTCATTGTAAATTTTTTTTTTCGTATGCATTATAAATTTTATTCTAAATAAAAAAAACGGGTGAGCCGCGCTTTGCGGTACAGTTGGGGGTGGAGTGTACCTCGTTTATAGGATAGGTCATTATTACAATGGATTTGTTAAATTTGAATACAATGATATATATTGTATTATATGATACATTGTATACGAATAACGATTCTGAACGGAGTTAATATGTTTGTCTAAAATGTGTATATAATATAGTATTTTATATTTAAATTGAATTATAATGCAATGTCGTAAAAATTTAAATTTAAAACAGCCATCAAATTTTTTCCTTTTGGTCCGGTAAAATTTTTTTTATATATTTTTGAAGGTAAGCTTATGGACAAACTAGTGTCAAAATTTTGAACCTTAAGTATAAACAGAAAAAATTTTATGAATTTTTATCTACAAAATAACTTGCAAATTATCGTGATTTTGACACATTTTATATAAATTTGAGCTTTATGAGCTTATAAAAAAAATTTGAGTGAAACGATCACCATTATTTTCTATTGAAGATAAGTTAAGCTTATTATAAACCTTGTATTAAATTTTCGAAAGTTTTCGGCCAACAAATTAAATTTTATAGGTGTTTAAAAAAAAAAATTTACAAAAATCGAAAATTTAAATTGTCTATAAATATATCAAAATATGTCAAAATACTTTGAAAACTTAACCATGTATAGAGAACACCAATATAAAGATTTGGTGAAAATTTCAAGTTGTTGCGGTTTTTCGTTTTTGAGTTAGAGCATTTTAAAAAAACTGATATGATTTGTCAGTCTAGAATTTTATATATTATATTATATTTTACATGAAAATTTTATGTCAATATTCGCTGTTCAAACGCTTATAAAAAAAAAATTGTGCCTATGGATTTTGATGAGTTTTGAATGACAATAAAAACTACTTGTGTGAAATATTCTATTAAATTTTTAAATATTTTGTATTAATCAATTTTTTTTTATCACTGATTATAAAAAAAAAATGTAAAAAATTCGAATTTTTTAAATGCCTATAAGTGTCTTCAAAATAAATATAATATTTTGAAAAAAATATGACCTAGAGTAAATGCCTATCTAAACAACTGATGAAAATTTCAAGTTTCTGCGACTTATACTTTTTGAATTATAAGAAATATTTAAAATCGTTTGACCATAAAGCGCTATTTTATACAATTTCGTAAAAATCTAAATTTCAAACAGTCATCAAATTTTTTCCTTTTGGTCCAGTAGAAGTTTTTTTTATATATTTTTGAAGATTAGCTTATGGAAAAACTAGTATTAAAATTTTGAACCTTAAGTATAAACAGAAAAAATTTTATGAATTTTTATCTACAAAATAACTTGCAAATTATCGTGATTTTGACACATTTTATATAAATTTGAGCTTTATGAGCTTATAAATAAAATTTGAGTGAAACGATCACCGATATTTTCTAGTGCAGATAAGTTAAGCTTATTATAAACCTTGTATTAAATTTTCAAGAGTTTTCGGCCAACCAATTAAATTTTATAGGTTTTTAAAAAAAAAAAATTTTCAAAAATCGAAAATTTAAATTGTCTATAAATAAGTCAAAATATGTCAAAATACTTTGAAAACCTAACCAGGTATAAAGAACACAAATATAAAGATTTGGTGAAAATGTCATGTTGTTGCGGTTTTTTGTTTTAGAGTTAGAGCATTTTAAAAAAAATGTATTTTGTAAAAACGTGATTTTGCGTAAAATTGCCCGTTTTTTCGTAATTTTTTTATGGTTTTTTTCGATGCTTTTGAAAAATATTGAAAAAGTTTAATTTTTGACTGGCACAACTGGCATCTACATTCACTTTCCTTTCAGAAAAGTTGCTGTTTATGAAAATCGATGCATTTTTACTACCAAAAATCGTGTCCTCAGGCACAAAAAAAAAAACACACATCATTGTATAACCAATAGATTCCATCACTCCGTTCAGAATCTAAAAGGACATTTTACGTGTTATATAATACAACAGACCGCTAAGGGTCATCCCAAAGTATACCACTCGAGTTGAAAAAAGTAGTAGGTATAATTCGTAATCCGTATAAAGCCTTTTGCTGAGGAAAATCATTTTTATCTATTTATATAGTTTATAAACATAACTTACAACCAGCGGCACACGACTATATTATATTATGTATCATGTACGACAAACAAAAATAAATTATTTGCTAATATTGTCACATACGCAGTGTGATGTTTAATATGATGTATTATTTTGTATTTATGTCGATGATTATAGAAACAAAAATGCGTTGATAAATATTGTAGTCATGGTGATATATTTTCTTCTTATTATTGTACATTTAAGTTAAATTTTAATGCGAATTTTTCGATACAATAAAAAGATTTGTTTACGCAAAAATCGTAAGTCGAACCGTTTGTATTCGTGTGTAACCGAAATATCCCTACTTAGTATATACAATGTAAATAAAGTTTTCACCTTGTAGTTACCGGGTTATGTTATATGGAATTAGAAAACGATATTCGAGTCACGTCGGGGGGTGGGAGGAGAGGTATATCAAAAGCGTCGTTAACATTTCGAGTTTTTAATGACGCCACGGACCCGTGTCATAACAAACCCTCAATCAAAAGGGATTTCGTTACGATAATAATACCTCGAAAGGGTGTTGTAATTTTAAGAGTACCTTCCAACGAACGGCTCTTGTTATTCATAATTTGCATACGATTTAAGTGCTCTGTATTTATCTTTATAAAAATAAATCATTAAAACGTTTTATTATTATTATTTTGCAGGCGCGTGAGAATAAACATTCACTACAATGCATATGACAATAACGATAATGCATTCAGGATAAAAAAAAAAAGCCCGTGATATTTATTTGCGCTCATTTTGTGATTTAATCCATTGCTCTTTGTACTGTATACGGAAACACAGCACACTAGGGAAATCTATTTGTTTTTTTATTATTCTTTTCTTTTCGACACGAAAGATACATGTAAATATTTCAGATCGTTTGATGTAAACGATTATTTCACCCGGTGCACCCGGTCTTACTTTACGGGCGCTAAAAAATCGCCTATCGATGATATCTTTAAATAAAATAAAATATACACTCCTATAAATTCGTTTTTCTCCATTATCAATATCATAAAATTTAATTTTACCATTCCCTCAGCAATACTATAAAATATAAACAACACTATTTTGCGAAAAAAAAACACTTTATACAAGGGATGTGGGTTACTATATTGTTATAAAGAATTTAATACACCATATACAGATTATAGACTATTAAATTGATAAATTTAATTTACAGTCCTAGATTATTTTCCTATTACATGTTTAATTTTATAACATTTTGATCCCGCATTTTTAACAAGTTGATGAAGAGTAATTATAAAAATCAAATGCATGCAATATGTATAGACTGTACTTAAACGCAAAGAACACGAAAACATCAAAATTTCATTATAATATTATAATTGTAGTAACGTTCAACTTTTTTTTTTATTATTTGTCATGTGATTAATTACGTATTAAAGTAAGAATGATGATGTTTGGAAAACAAATAATTACAGGAAATAGCGTTGTCATAGCATGTGCTTTAACTTACTAATGAGGTACAGCAACGAACATGTGATGTAATAATAATTCCGTAGAATTATTTCATTTCCTTGACAACTTTTCTTAATTACCTAATTTATTTAAAAATATTAATTGAGTGGTAGTTTAATGTTTCTACAAATATATTGAATTATATTTTAATGGAATTTATTAACAATTTTAAACAAAAAAAAACCGGATGGGCCTCGCTCTGCTGTACAGTTGGGGGTGGAGTGCACCTCGTTTATAGGATAGGTCATTATTACAATGGATTTGTTAAATTTGAATGCAATAATAGGTATCATTGTATACGAATAACGATTCTGAACGGAGTTAATATATTGGTCTAAAATGGGTATATATAATAATATAGTATTTTATATTTAAATTAAAATATTATACAATAGTATGCAATTTCGTAAAAATTTAAATTTCAAATGGTCATAAAATTTTTTTCTTTAAGTCCAGTAGAAATTGTTTTATAGTTTTTTGAAGAGTAACTTATGGATAACCTAGTGTTAACATTTTGAATCTTAAGTATGAAAAAAAACTTACAAAAATCGAAAATTTAAATTGTCTATAAATAAGCCAAAATATGCCAAAATACTTTGAAAACTTAACCACCTATAGATAACGTTAATATAAATATTTGGTAAAAATTTTAAGAGTTTGTCTTATTTAATTTTTGAGTTTTTGAGTCCTCAGTCACAAAAAAAAAAAAGAACATTATTGTAAAACTAATAGATTCCATCACTCCGTTCAGAATCTAATAAATAAATAATACATCAGTATAATTCTTCAACAAATGTAGCTTTGTTATTCATTTAAAATCTGTATTAATTAATTTAAAAAAATGCATGTGCCATATTTGTAACATAATATAATGGTTTTATATATATCATGGATGTTATTCTTATACTTAAAAAGATAAATAACACACAGTAGCATGAGCCAAAAAATATCGTATAACAATACCACTCTGGACAAGTTAAAAAATATAACACGATTTGTCTGGCACTAGTTAAATAAACAACAACGTTCAATTTTATTTAGTGTAAAGACCAATACTGACTTGGGAATATAAAGTTTTATGAATTATATATTAACCGTCGGTTAAATAAACCATTGCAAAAACATAATCAAACAACGCGCCGTGCAGTTTGAATAAACATACGTATTAAAGAAATTAGAGTAATTATTAATGTTGAAACGTATCTTATTGTTATAACATACTGACAAAAGCAAACATTTATCTAAGACGCAATTTCAGTTTATTTTAAGCTCCCTCGTGAATAGCGTAATACGAACAAAGGTTCGTCGAGTTGTACCGTTTAAAAGTTTGTACGTATCATTTTAAAGAAATGTATTTAATAAAAAATATTTACTTATAAATATATATATATATACATAAAACGATTTAATACGTCGAGTATCGATTTATTTACTACGTAGTATCATTTTTACGAACGGTCGGAGTATCCCCATGTACGTATATATATTTATGTATTAATAGTATATTATGTTTAATATATAATATATATATATAACCTATATACGTTTACCTAACATTATCATCTCGCGAATATACATAAAGCATAATTTTGTAATTATTTAACGTGTTTTTATGAGAATATTGTATACGTGTATTTGAAATGGATATATGCAGCCATATGAGTATTATCCATATATGTTTAAAATAGAACCGTATTATATCGAAGATGGTATAGTGTAGGCAGGCATTGACGGAAATGTACGGATATGTGGCAAAAATGAAAACTTATAACATCCTAACGAGATGTAAGAAGAAATCGGCCTTATACCTTTGATACGCATTTCAATTGCTGGTTTAGATATGTAAAAATAAATTTTCCCAATACCGGTTGTGCCCCGGCAGTTTTTATTATTATTATGTATAAAAGCTCAGCTGTATAGCACACGTCGTGGTGGTTGGATAGCTATGGTATATTAGGGACAAAAGTAACAGTAATAATGCCTAGTAATTGTAGTAGAAAGTAGTCGTATAGACGTATATAGCAATAGCAATAGTATAGTATAGTTGTAGTCGTCATCGTCATCGTCGTCGTCGTCATTGCAAAGCCAATTTAACGGCAGAGTACGCAGAGGACTGAGGCTGGAGGAAAAAGAAGGAGCAGCAGCAGAGCCCATGTATCATGTGTGATAGTTATCGATTAAATAACACCCGACCGACGGGTATTGGTTTCGGCGGCGATACTCGAAATTGGTTTTTCTTCCCCATTTCATTCATATATTAGATTCGGAAAACGATTTTCCTCTCCCGGCCCTTCCTCTTTCCTTTCATCCCCCTTCCCCCCGCGCACGTCTCATTCATGACCTACTCGCCGAACCCCCTTATTTAAGGTGTTTTCGATCAAACACTCCTACATCTCTTCGCAATATTGCTAAGAGGTTTTTTCGCCACCCCTACCCCCTCTCACACTATCCCACCCACTGCTCTCGTCGCCTTCGCTTCCTCCTCCGGCTACCCCTGCCCTGGCGTGTTATATCGATTTGGACCTTTTCGCCGCATATGTAATATAACTCTCTCTCTCTCTCTCTCTCTCTCTCTCTCTCTCTCTCTCTCTCTCTCTCTCACTCTCACTCTCTCTCCCTGACCTCTCTGGCAAGCAAGCAGACTGGCCCATCGGAAATTCTAATAATAAAGTCAACGAAACCCCCGGTGGACCCGGTCGCCACCACTATTTACGTGCGTGTGTGCATGTGTGTGTGTGTGTGTGTGTGTGTGTGCGCGCGCGCACCGTGCGTGCGTAAGAAAGAGGGTGTCGAGATGCGCATGGTGGAGTATCTTTTGCCGGTTTCTGGTTATTACTCAATGTTTCAACCCTCGTAGAAATTATTGAAATTGGCGGCCGCATCGGTTGTAACAATAACGACATGAGACATTATTCGATCGGAAAAATAATACTTATTGGCTGACAAGTGCAAGTTGCGTATTATTTATACGCGTTACCCGACCAATATTTATATATATAATATATAAGTACCTCGGATTATGTAAACCCATAGCAAAATCCATTATTTTAACGTTAAATTATTATTATTTTAAAAACCGTGTGCAGTATATTATATACCTATTATTATTATTATTATTATTATTATTATGTATATGGTTATCCGAAAGAGATTTATATTAATTATAATCTATTTTCTTCTTTTTTTTTTTCATCGAGTTGTGAAAGGATTTTTGGTTGATATATAAGCTTTTATTGTTATATGACTTTTACGCTTAGTATAAAATATCGATTCATTTTAGAAAAATGTCGGATATAATGTACATAGATAAAACGATATTGAAATCTATTCGAAATGAAATTTATATTATATATAAGTCTAACCTAACCTAACTGACACAGGCGCATTCAATTATTATTTTCAATTTTTGATTTATATATTTTGTACTTTTTGATGCAAGTTATTAAGCAAAAAAATAAATAAATAAATAATAAAGCAGCTCATAATTTTAATGTGTATTTTAAATTGTATTACAAATCAAGAATGTCTTCTATTATTAAATCAATTCAATCACGTATAAATCTTAAACCGTTAAAATGGATTACAGAAACCGAAATCGCTATAACCAAAATTTTTCAGTATAAATATATCAAAATAAAATCCATTTTAATATTATCTATTATTATAATTATTTATTTATTTTTTGTGAAACGATATATGATCATTTCCGTGACTAAGGTTTTCATTTCTATATTAAGTTTTCTTTTAAAACGTATTTTTATTAAATGTAATATAATTTATATTATTTATTTTATAAATACATTTACCATTATATCATTACAGTTCAATCTACAATTTTCATTAACACTGCAATCGTTATGATATCGCGAGGGTTGATGCAATAAAAAATAATAACTAGAAAGAAAATAAACACATTCGAATGTTTCAAAATTTACGATAAACGTACACACAAGGGCATGCATTCGTATATACTCTATATACCTATATATATGTACATATACATTATTATAGTAAATAAGTGTACAAGAACGGCGGCAGCTTGGTATAGGTCTGTGTGGAAACACCGAACTGTAGTAGCGGATTTTTTTAATTAATAGTAACGATTCAGACGGGTAGGACAGTCAGGTAAGGTCGAGGGTTTAAAGCCATTCGAATTATCCGTGGACTGCCTTTTCCGCTAATGAAGCCGGTTCCGGAAAACTGCGTGGAAATTCATTACGTTCCCGATTCAGCACTCTTCCCACGTTAATTAAATCTACCCTCAGTCCCCGTCAACCCATCTCTACCGCAATGCCGAGAATACTTAAAACACCCAAATTCCTCTATTTAATAAGACCCCCTTGTAGTGTACGTTAGTGTGCATGAGTTCAAGTCAGTATTTTGAAGTTTGTTTTCGTTGTATATTGTTTTATACATTTCCCCACTGCTGCAGCACTACCTCGTCCGCGGACGATTCGCGACTGTAGTTGACAAGTTTATAGAGAATTGAAAGCCAAATTATGCGTTCTACGATTTGTTAGGTTTCGGTATGATTCGAAGATTTATGATTGACAAACTGTGGGGAAAATTCGTTTTATTATTGTGCATGAATATACATGTATAGTGTATACTGTTGAATACATAATTTATATAGTATACTATACAGTATACAGTCATAATAGTTAATAGTCATCGTGTGAAACACTTTTTAACGAATTACGTATGTAGATTGAAAAATATAAACATAACAATATCAATTAGAAATTTTAAAATCAATTATTGAAAATGTATTATTGTTAAGTATATTGCCCCTTATCAAATTATTCTTAAATTTGTTTTTTTAAATGATTGAATCCATTTTGTATTCATGATGTGTTGATATTTGTTTAGATATTAAACCAGACAGAATATTTCCAACTTCATGGCTAAAAGATAATATCCAATTTTGAATTAAAAAAGTAACTATTATTATATTTTTTTTTATACATTCGAAAAGTGAACAATACGATTTTGTGTCAAGTGAGATATCTCTTATAACTTGCCTGGTAGGAAAATAAACCGACACTGTTATTTATAAACGTTTATTGAAATTGCCGACTTCGCTTTGTCGCGCAAAAAAAAAAAATAAATGATTTGTAGAATTTTGATTACAAAGCGTAACAGGATTTTACACCTTATTTTTGCATTTTTCTCTGCTTTTTAGATTATATTCCTATTTTATAATATGACAAGTGTAACTAGACGGAATTGAATAACAAAAATGATTATGATTCAATCGATTTATGTTAAATTGTAAAACAAGTTTGGAGCGAATTTTTATTATAACATCTCTATTTGTATCAATATGGTAACAAATAGTATCGCATTAGGATTTATTATTACACATAAATTAGTTTAAAAAGTAAAATCACGTAGTCGTGTAATATGGAATATATATAGTAAGTACTAAGTATATATAATAAAGGGTTCTTGTTAGTGAGTAATTGATCTTGAGATGATGTATTTACGAACCAGAACATTCTACTTTCTGGAAATCAGTCAGTGTACACTACGTAATATCATTTTTAAAAGTCGATCTGTGGAATGTTATTTGAATTCTTTGCGGTAGACGGAAAATTGCTTTAACAACTGCGCCCCGCAAGACACCTGAGCCAACAAAATACTTATAGACAAACAGTTTTATATATAAAAGCACAGAATAAAAGACTTTGCACGGATACCTCTCAAAAATATATATACATTTATACGCTATATAAAGATTAGAGTGTAGTCGATAGGTTTATGGCTTTGTTTGCTATTTTCAACGTCCTTTTAAACGAAATGAATTTAAATAAAACCTGTTTTTGAATAATTATTATTAGATTGTGCCAGTCGACCGTTTGCATATTTTTATCCTCTCTCTAAGAAACCTTCGCCGATATTTATAAAATTTTAATAAACCGTAGAGAACGAGAAAATGTCGTGGCTTTTTTCTCATTCTTTTGCACAAGATGAAGAACCTAAAAGCTATTAAATAATGCCGTTAAAGACATTCGTTGTGGAATTGGGCTGCACTGTGGCATGGTAGGGGCAAATCTGAAAGGAGAAGGGGCCCAATGGAAACTTATTTCGAGAGTAACGTCCTAAGTTACTGCCGGCCGCCGCTATAAAGTATATTGATATCCATGAAATATTCAGAGACGGCACGGCACGTTTTTTTTTTTTTTTTTAGATAGATTTCAATTTGTCTGAAAGCTAATATCGCGGTAATGTGCCGAAAAAAACATTGACGTGCCACTATATAGGTACCGTTGTACTGAGACCTTAAGCACTACTATTTTCGAATTGCTCGTTGGCAATCCAAATTCACTATAGTTATTCAAATGGAACCCACTTTGACTGCATTTATTATAGTGATCGATATCTTATAATATAATCGTAAGGTAATTTTTATATTGTATATTGTATTATACATACATATTAAATTATATACTATATGAACTCAATAGTGTATGACTACGTATCGTCAAAATTTTTGATTTTATTGGTTTGTTCATTAAACATATTCATGCTGTCAGAAAATAAGATTAGCACCGTGAAATGAATAAATACAAAAAATATATATATTCTGCATATTTATAACGTATGCACACACACTACTATATAGCTACACGTAAAATTGTATACTGAAATAATTATAATTTAAAAAGGACTGTCGCGTGATTAATAACTGCTTAATTTCAAATAGGATACGTATAATAATTTACATAGATATAATTTTAATAAACGTATCTACGTTACGCGTGTATGTATGTGTATTTTTTTTTTTTAATTTATCCGAACGCTCGCGTCGTGCCGCAGTAATTATTGTTATAAAAACAAACAGCGATGCAGTCGGCAACGGCAAAGGAAGGGTTGTGGATCTCGTAGCCGTAGTGTCAGTCACTGCAGGTCGTATTCGAGAACGCGTATACACATATATGCATGTATGTGTGTGTGTGTGTGTGTGTGTGTGTGTGTGTGTATGTGTATTATACGTATATAATACGAGAATTATGCCGATAGATTATCGTAACTATTAATTATAATACGAAACACACAAACACACATGATGCACATTTTCACGCACGTACGTTATTTCAATCAATTTTGAATAGACAAACAAAAGCTGCACTTAAAAAAAAAAAAATTACAACACATACACAATACAACATATATATGTATACACACCGCATATACGCACTCACACGCACACATTATATAAATATGAGGGTAATTTGGCATAGCACCCCTTTGATCAGATAACGTTTTTAAAAAGTCCTCTTCCCACCATGTATACGTATATACACAGCGTGCAACTTCTCTCCCTGTACTCATGGCAGCCTGTTCGACGGGCGTTGTACACATTATAAACATATATGTATATATTATAAGTGATGCATATATCCGCCACCCTCGTGTGTTTTAAGAGAAACAAAAAGTGCGGTGCACTGCGTATACATATATATATAGGACTGATTGAATCGAGTTTACGTCACTTGTCCCGTAGCCGTTGTATATGTGTACTGTATACGCGATGCCAGACTATATGCGTGTTATATATACATGTGCGAGCGTGTGCGTGTGCGTCCGATTAATAATGATGATAATAATAATAATAATAATAATAATAATAATAATAATAATACATAAAATCGCGTTTGAGCCGCTACATATATATATACCACGGGTACCGTGGTAGTGGTATATAGTGATGGTGTGCGTGTCGGGCTTTTAATTCTGCACCCATTGTCCTCGGGACGACGACCGGTCTATGGTTCGAGTACGGCAATTTGGGGACCGCATTGTGTACACATATAATCGAATTAGCCTCTATGTGACGCACGTGACTCTCGGCTGCTGCGTTGAGCGTTCTTATCGCCGTCATCGTCGCCGTCCTGACAGCCCAAGTTCGACTAACAGCAGCCAATGACTCATAGCGGTGGCCGAAAAATTGTTCTCTCGATAATGGCAGGGTAGTAATGATTTATGTATAATAAAAAAATAAATTTAATTCTCACGCGTAAAATGTACATGATGAATACACGCGCGCTCGTGCCCCGCATATGGTAAACTTCAATTGTGCTCGATTTGATCTCTGTATTGTCCAACCGAATTATTAAACTGGCAACTGCCATATTACAGTGGACACCAGTATATACGGCATCATACGGAACGGAAATCGATAAAAAAAATTGATTACTTCATGGACCAAGTTTAGTATGTTTGTATTTTGTATTTATTTCATTGATAACAGTCGTGTATTCGTGTATCTACCATATATATTTGCGATATTATGCCCAAAGGTATATTTTTTTGTTTCTTATGTTCATAATAAATACAAGTTAACTTTAACAGTACCAACTCGATAGCATTAATTTTTTACACCGTAATTTAAGATATAATACATAACTGATTCGTAAAATTAAATCTTTATGTAAATGTATAACGTATACTAAACACAAATAGATTAACTGTGGAAATCACACAATAGTTTGAACAATTTGGTAAACTGTAATTTAATTACATTTTTTTTAAAAAAATCATAAAAAGATTAAATTTGGACGCGATGGAGTTGTTTGAAACTTTTTACAAATAAAGAATAATTAAAATATATTAAAAATGAAATCCAGGCAATTAATGAATTATTCTCTGCTGTGTATATTCAATACTTTTCCGATACCGAAAAGAAAATGTACTATAAATTTGATATGTATTGTGTTATGCAGTACTTACGTATTTTTTTTTTTTTTTACTGTTACCGTTGCCTTACAGTTTTATGGGTGTACTTTTATACTTAGTTTATTAATATGAATGTAATTATTTCGTCTTTTATAATTGCATCAACCACAATTTGATTGACTTAATTGTTAATTGATTCCGTTATACTTAATTCTTCATAAATATATATATATATATATATATATATATATATAATAAATGTACTATAAATTTATCATAGTAACTCAAGTTACAATAACTAAAGTTTTGAAAAATACTGATGGATTCATAATATTATAATTATTATCATATTACGTACTATATATGTAAATCTAGTATTATAATTTAAAAGAGAAACTATTTTGCTATGTTTAGGTTAAGACTATTCGGTAAACAATAGCCTAAAGTATAATATTATAGTCATATAAATGATTATCAAACCGCAACGGTCTCATTAATTTACTTAGTTTCTTCGTCGATAATAGATTTATTATACTTTGCAAAACCAACACTCGTTGTTCATTACATTACATACATTATATTTTGTAACTATGATGACAATATAAATAAACGTGTAGCCGTGTAGACATATCGTATTATGCTATTAAATATTCCCGATAGGACACTATGAAATTGGCGTTTGTGTGACTTTCGGTTTTGCACGCGTTAAACATTGCAGTGCTAGTCGGATGCGTAGAATAACAACAGGTGGCCGTAATCGATTTCTTTGAAAATTATATGCGGGCATTAGCGGTCTTTGGAGCATGATACGTGACACAGTGGTTGGTGTTTTTTTTAACATGTACATTGTACATGCACACATATTTATTTGTTAATGTGTGCGTGTACCGTTTTATATAATACGTATATTGTTACGTACGACTGCAGCTCGCGAACATAATATTGTTGCGAGTAGTACAGCCGAGTGTTGAATATAATAAGATTATTAATTTTTTTTTCCCCCGGCTGCTCGGTTTATCACCATTATTATATAGGTATTGTGTTCGCTTTATATGTATATTTTTTTTTTTCATTTTTGGTTCGAAGCCAATAAAACCACACACAGCTATTACAGTTGCAGAGTAACGTTTAAGATTTCAAGTCACGCGCACAATCCATACCTGGGATTTATGTAGCATCATGTGCGCGCAAGGAAGAAGTATAAATGCGACGCGCGAACACACACATACGCACACACGCGTATGCACACGAGTTACCTTGCCGTCGTAGACGTCGTACACGACATATTGTATTCGTATACACGCAAAGAATTAGAATTCGTAGCTGGTTGTAAAATGAAAAAAAATATATATATAAATAAATATTACCTTTATGTATATGGAAAAAATATATATGGTTTGTTACTGATAGCCCGATATGACAGTGGCAGCTGCGAATATCAGTCGAGTTTGAATGAATAAGCAATGATAATAATTAACCCACACGCCTTGTATGTAGATAATACAAGGAATGACGGATAAAAGGAAGAAAAGTTTTACTAGTTATATAGCAAAAGATATGAGGGAAAAAAATAATTGAAAAGCGTTTATATCGTTCTTTTTGCTCATGAACTTACTATACTGCTCGTCCTGCTGCACTGTTATTGCAGTTGCACGCTCGAAATGTATAAAACTGTCACGTCGCCACTGCAGTCGGATACTTTTTGACCGATACCGCGGCGACGACGTTCCAGTGTGACGTTGTCCTGCGGCGACAACGTACTATCTTCTAAGCTCTACAATGCCGATCAACCGATTTGTCGCTAACAAGAGTGAAAATTCAATCACGAGACTCTCAGATTATAAATCGTGTTAAAAACTTTAGTACGACTTGTTATTTAAATTCACCCACTGCGAGAGTATAATTATAGTAATTGATTTTTCGTCGTTTTATTATTATTTTAATAATGATATCGATTATTTTTTACCGCATATGTGTATAATATTAATATGATGTATTAATTAAATCGTTCAGGCTACTATATATTCTTATATATTGCCTTAAAAATTAATATTAATGCTAAAATGCATATTGCAATACATTATATATACGTTTGTTTTTATTGAATTCTTCGGTATCCCGTACATAATTACAGTTTTTAACACATTCACCGGAAATCGTTTTTTCTATTAAACATATTTTTACTATTCGTAAATGTTTCAATACCCCTGATGAATATAAAGTTTATAAGTAATACAATTGAGGGGTTTATAAACGAGTGTTTGGAAATAGGATGAATTCACGTTTTCTGTTGAAATTTAAAATCAGAAAAAACAAAAACAGAGAAAACAATTAATCACTGGTCAACGCTCATTTATACATATATTTATGTGCATGTATTTAGATTGCAATGTTAAGATTTATACGCGAATAACTTAAGATATAATTTTACCGTGGTGAATGCGGCAATAATAATCGGCTTATACGTAGTTAATGGAGAAACCTGCGTGAACATCGTGGAGACATGTTGACCTACATGTTTTAAAACAAACCGAATCGGTTTTTAAACAAATAAAACCTGTAAATAGTAAATAATTAATAAGCACTACATACGTGTCAAACACGATGTGCCTATTATTGTGTTCTTCGAAACCTTTGACACACAATAAACAAGTGTCGTTGTGTACAACAAACTTAATGCTGTTTCATCGGACATTGGATTAAAAAAAGTAATTACATTACAGCGGCGGCACGGTGTGTGCTTATAAATTAAAAATCGAAGAGAGGTTAAGAGGAAATATAGTCGTATATCGGTGGCGGCAGCGGCACCCAAGTCTCTCGACCGGAGACCGAGTTAATTGGACTTTTCGGATAGTAGCCACGCGATCGAGTGATTAATGACAACAAAAGATCACTGGGCCTTAGCTCCAACGTGTTTACGTGTATGCATGCGTGCATGTGTGCGCGTTGTCGTAATCATACGTAACACTGTTAGTATACGCTATATCGGTTCGGTTAATGAATAACGGCGGTGAAGGCCTGGAATTGTTCTCGCTTTCAATATCACATTATGCGGTTAATAGGTTTCGGGAATGAGATTTTCCGTTTTGTCGACGACGCACCGTACACAGGCGATTAGAGTTCGAAAATATTCGAAGGAAATTAAAATATATAATACAATGTATATATACAGGTATAATATAATATTTACAAAAAAACCAGATTATACGTGACCGTCTCACATGATTGGCTTGTTCTGAATTCCATTCGAGGGAAAAAAATATAAATATAATTTAAATGTGTTGAGGTTGCACAATGAGACCTATTGTTTGGACACGATCTTCGTATGCTATAGGGGGAAAAGCGGCTGTGGTGCTAGGGAAAATATTATTACTATTATATTATGTATGTCTGCTTATAGTGGCTAGGGCTAAAAACACACTCATACACACACACTTACTTGTGCGCGCATACAAAAACACGTGGTGCTTTGTAAATTGTTTTCGAATTCATGTATTTTATAATCGAACTATAACTCGAAATTAATTCATAGGGTTAGTATTATATACTTCACGTAGGTTGTAGTCATGTCCCAGTGGACAGGGGAAAATGAGTCCGGAATCTCTTTTCCCACGGGTTTTTCACCCCTCACGTACATCTCGCCCCATGTAGAAACCCGCTAGAATTAATATAAATGCTTTTTTTATCACACACACACACACATGCACAGAGCTGCGCATAAGTCAATTTCAATATGAAAGATGGGTTCTAATGTCCAACCAACAGTGTATAAAATGCGTGTATAGAGGAAATATTTTACTCCGGATTTTATCGTTATTCGCCGTTCACAAAATGATTTTGTGTACGTTAAAAATGAACGCAATACTGAACGCGCGTGCATCGAACATGTATATTATGCATGCAAATGTCCTTTGAAAAATTGAAACAAGCAATTTGTTTGGGAAATAAATAATGATGTTTCCGTAGGTTTCGATGTGATTCGCTTCGTCAAGTTTAATTTATGATTTCGATATATCGTGAAAAATTTAAATGAACACCAAGAAATATTGCGCGCGTGTGCTACGTTTACGGTCCTACGATATAATCTTACTACGCACTTAAAGCGCATAATATCTACATTGTGTTTTACCAGTATGTACGCACTCGGCATTAGTTTTCTGAATGTGGTCGCATCGCAGCATTATTATTTCAAACAAATGTTTGCTTATCACGTTTCATTTCATTTTTATATAGCCACTCTATGACCACATTGAAGTGATGACTAAAAATAAAGAAATCTGCTCGTCCGTCAGTAATCCAATTATTCTGCTTGGAGGAGAAAACAAAAATATGTAAATGTATCTCTTTTTTCTCCCTCATCGGTTTCCTCTTTTTATTATTCATCTTTGAACCTTAAGTTTTCAATTCGACTAATTGGTTTGTTTGGGCGCGAGTGCGCGGATGAGACGGATTCTTTATTATCCGCATTCTGCTTTCGTTAAACACGATTTTTTTTTTCACTTCCTTTTCCGGAACCGACGCACCGTCGCCGTCACCCCGTGTCCGTAGTCCTCGCTTCCCGGTCGGTGGTCGGTCGCGATCCGAACGGGCCCGAAAGTCGCGACCGGAAAGAGTGAATGTGCGGAGCGTAAAGCGAGGAGCGGTGGCGTGGCGTGGAGTACCAATTAACGTGCTGCCGACTAAAAGCGAGCTCTTAATAACGGACGATATAAGTTTAATTGTTTTCGATAGCCACGGCGGCGGTGACAGCCGCTGACATGAGATAGACATATTTTTAAACGAATTGTCGCAAGGCGCTTTATATACACGCCGCCACCGTTGCCACCACTCGTAATTTCTTTTAAAATGGTAATAATTAAAAGTATAAAAGAAGAAAAAAATAACGGGTGGGCCTCGCTTTGCTGTACAGTTGGGGGTGGAATGTACCTCGTTTATAGGATAGGTCATTATTACAATTTTATTTGTCAAAATAAAATTGTTAAATTTGTTACCGCATAACCGTGCGACAACAAAATCGAACGCGTATAATAAAACGGAAAAAAAAACATGGACATCGGTTATTATTCTTTGCTATGCTATACGCTGTAATTTAAGTGCACACAGCGGTTTGATGGGGGAAAAGAAAACAACGAAACAAAACCTGAATTCGAGGAACCGATGCCAAGTGTCGGAGACGTTTTTAAATTTGTTAAATTTGAATGCAATGATAGATATCATTGTATACGAATAACGATTCTGAACGGAGTTAATATGTTTGTCTAAAATGTGTATATAATAATATAGTATTTTATATTTAAATTGAATTATAA
>JAIPRK010002001.1:0-33083 GCA_025469195.1 Chaitophorus viminalis
CATTATATGAAAACAATCCCTTATGATAATTGGGCTTTCATGTTCTCCTTACAATTCTGAGCTATAAAAAAACACATGCATAATTAATTCATCATTTGCAGTTGGTTATTAAATTTTGTGTGTTAAATAACTGCGATGATACATAGAAGTTTACCAACATACATACATAAAAAATTAATTTAATATTTTGGCACAGATTAATTCAATAAAATACCTGAATAATTTTTATGATTGTCATTGAACTTAGTGAATTTGTTAATCCCAGAAATGGAAACAGCTATCAAATTCTTTGTTATAAAATTAGATTCATGTATACCGTTGCCAAATTATACTGATACTGGTATTCAAAATACATATTTTATAAAAAGTAATTTTTCCATGTGCACTGCAACAGGTATTATACAATTGATTTAAATATAAATATGTATATTATGTTTAAAAATAACAAATTAAATAGAAATATTACCTTGTCAAGGTATATTTTATTCCAATTTGACTGTTTAACATAGCAGACACATTTTTATAGAAAACATCAATTTCTGTTATTATTATATTCTTCAATATCCTAAATTGAATATTGTATAATTTTGCTATCCATTGCTTCAATTTCTGCATGCAATTTGAAATCCATTTTGATCTTCTTGCTTATTAGATTTCTATATACATTTTTTAAAAAACAAATGTGGAAGAGTTGTTGCCATATTTTTTGGTATAAATTCCAATCTTCATTTTCAATTTATTCAAGTTAATTTTCTATGTGCACTGCAACAGGTATTATACAATTGATTTAATTATAAATCTGTACGAAAGTTAATCGAAATAGTAGAAAATAAAGAACCTGTTAACATGCTTTACAAGTTTAATGTACTTATTTTATTATGATTTATATTCATTTTTCTATTTTTATTTACTTGGTAGATTAAGGTTTACAATTATTTTAATGTAGAATATCATGTTTTTTTTTTATATACTTATAAAATTATTATACAATTGTATGGTAATCATAATTTTCCTAAATGATAATAAGAAATTTCATTTACCTTTATGGTGATAACAAATGTGAACGATTCTGATTGGATGCTCAATTTTGCTTCCGAGATACTCGGAATTATGTTTGTTATAGCATCTATGTTGTTATAGTTTAGTTTGCGTCATACAAGTTAATTTAATATTTTAGCTCAGATTAATTCTCTAAAATACCTGAATTATTTTTTTGATTGTCATTGGATTATGTATTTTTATTATTTGTCAATCGCCAAGGAGGAAATTGCTATCAAATTTTTTGTTATCGAACTGTGATTGATGTGTACCGCTGTCCATGTTGTACTGATCCTGGCTATCTTAATACGGATTTTATTCATAATTTTTTTTTTTTTTTTTGATTCTGAACGGAGGGATGGAATCTATTGGTTTTACAATGATTTTTTTACTTTTATTTTGTGCCTGACGAAACCTCTTTTGGCAGTAAAAATGCTTCGTTTTACTTAAACAGCAACTTTTCTGATAGGAAAGTGTATGTAGACGGTACTTGGACCAGTCAAAAATCCAACTTTTTTAATACTTTTTAAATATATGGAATATAACGATAAAAAAATTACGAAAAAACGGGAAATTTTATTCAAAACCATTCTGTGACAAAACACATTTTTTAAATGCTCTTACTCAAAGACGAAAAACTGCAAACACTTGAAATTATCACCAAATCTTTATATTGGCTTTTTCTAAACATGGTTATGTTTTCAATGTATTTAGATATATTTTGACTTATTTATAAGCAATTTAATTTTTTGATTTTTGTATGTTTATTATTTTGAAACATCTATAAAATATTTTTGACTGTTCGAAAACTCTTGAATATGTATTAAAGAATTAATTATAAGTTATTTTAATTGTAACTAAAAAATATCAGAGATCGTTTCACACAAATTTTTTTTATAATTACATGAAGTTAAAATTTGTATAAAATGTGTCAAAATCATGCTGATTTGCAAGTTATTTTGTAGATAAAATTCATAAAATTTTTTTTGTTTATACTTTAGGTTCAAAATTTTAACACTAGGTTGTCCATAAGCTAATCTTCAAAAATATATAAAAAAATTTCTACTGGACTTAAAGAAAAAAATTTTATGACTCTTTGAAATATAAATTTTTACGAAATTGCATTTTAATGCAATCCTTATATTATAAAACGCTAAGCAGTTACAACATCCGCCACAGGCTGCGCCACCGGTACCGAAAAACGCCCATTTTTATCTTCCATGATATTTTTATTTTACTTTTCATTAATTTACGCTCATCCCAGCTTTGCTTTCAATACCTATTATTTATAAACACATTTATTTACAACTATTAAAACCTTATTTCGAATTTTTCCGCCCGCCGTTTTCAAAATCACCATTTTTTTGTTCAATACAAAAGTTGTATAAATCGTGTGTGCGGTACCGTTAAACGCTCATTTTTTTCTTCCATGAAATTTTTCCATACACTCAACCGATTCAAAACCCCATCATTATAGCAATTATATATATGTGGGTGTGTGAAAAATGTTACTGCAGCTGCCCCCGATATTCTCTATCGCGTTATCGTTTGTTTACTTGAAAATCTTACTGTCGTCGAATGTGAGTATCATTATTTTATCGTTATGTTCGGATGACACATACATCGGTTTTTACGTTTCGAATACCGTACACAGTCGTCTTATACCAGTACATGTGCCGTTCGTATGTTTGATGCTGTTGTTTCCCGGCCCCCAAAGTCGAATATTTTTTGAACTTTTTTTATACATGTTATAATTGTACACGGTGAACGAACCGTCAGTACATAGTTTTTCTACTATTTTTGTAAATAAATCGCATCCGTCGTCGTATATACTACATTTTTATTGTTTTGTGCATTTAATATATTGCATTTGTTTGAATACTTTTGGTTTTTTTCATAGTAGCTATAGTACCTATGCTTTTTTCCTATGCTACAGTTGTCTGTTGTACATTGGTATGTTATCCTACGACGAGGTTAGTAAATTTACAATACCTGGTGCATTTATATTATTGACAAATTGATGATATTTATTAGCTGCATAAAGTTAATATTGATTCTCGAAATTTGCTTTCTACAGTTGGAATATAATACTTTTTACCTATCATAGTTTTATTTCAATCCCTTTTACTGATTTTCATGGGGGCGGCCTATCTATACACACATAAACTTTAAGACATTTATACTTAAACTATCAAATAACTCAGACACACTTGAACATTTTGTACATCATTTCTGATTCGTAACTAAAATAATTAATTAAAAAAATTAAATTACAAAAATATTTCTTGATTATTGATAGATAACTCTACTCTATTGAAAATTCTATATTACGAATTCTTTTAGCTGCTTATTCGAATTCATGGTTGAAAATTTCACTATTGTAAATTTATTTTTGTATATACTAATAAGTAATAAGTAATAACATTAGTTTAATATTTTCCTATGCAAATTTTCATTATTATTAACAGTAGTAGTATTTATAATTTTCGAATAAGTTTAATTAAAAAAATATTTATTTGTATATATTCCTAAATGACGTGTTCATATAGGCATTCAAATACCAATATGATAATATGAATGCACTTATTAGAATTAATATTCTCATTTTAACCACAAATTGTGTTTTTGAGTATTCCTTAAGCCAGTGGTTCCCAACCTTTTTTTCTTCAGTACCCCTAAAATTAATACCTATTTCGCTAAATTGTACCCGTCATTATAACTTTAAATTTTATTTTCATAACTATTCATAAAATGTTCAAATAATTTGTAAAAATGTATACATTTTCATACATTGATATAAGAAACACACAAAAAAAAAATAATTATTTATTATTTTACTTATTTAATGAATAGAAAAATTTTAGTATAAAAACCTTGACTTATTGTTTCCAATTACACATTTTTTTAAAATCAGGCTCACGATTTTAAAATTAATAATAAAATAATAAGAAAATTGTATAAATGCACTTTTGAATGTTGTTTTACATGACAGTTCTATAAAATTTTAATTTTTTATAATATTTATTGCATACATTGTTAACGAATTGTTTTTAATAAAACAAATTCAACATGTTTCTACCATTACCCATTTTTTTGTTTACCCCTTGAGATTATTTAAACCACCCCAGGTAGGAAGACGCTACCTTAAACTATTTAACATTGTATTTATTCTATTCCTACTATTTTATAATATTATGTTTAGCAAAAAATTTCAGTTAAACGACAATTATTCATATATTTATTCAAAATTTGTTTCTTTGCCAAAACTTCTTTATTGTTCGAGTTTCGACTTAAATTTTCAATTTAATCGTTATGTAAGTAGGTAAATATAGAAGTTTCGGGCTTGAGTTTGCTGTCGATAAATATGTGAGTTAACGGAGTAAATGTCCAATGTCTCTTACCATTACCATATTGTATTATGATATGTTATAAATAAATGTATATTAATATTATGCATATATAAGTTCATTTAAAAAGATACTATTCATTGAAAACTAGTAACTACTAACTAGTATTTTTCGTTATTCGTTTTCTTAAAATAGCTATACCAGTATGATAAACAATCCGCGCATTCGTTGTTTTTTTGTGAAAAGTTTTATTTTTGTATTTTTACAAAGGTACACGGTTAAATTATTATCTAATCTATTTTTCCATTATTGTGAACGATATTGTTGGTATTCCATAGAGTTTATTAATATTTAATAGCCTTCGTGAAGTTCTCATTTACTTTATACGTGTATTTTTGTTGTTCATATTATCGTTTTTGTCCACTGTCGTTCGTCTTCATTGTACACTCGTCTGTTGCTCTTTACCACGTTTACATTTTACGCTCGGTTTTAAGTTTTTACATAATGGGTAGACACCAAAGTAACCTTGTGAAATCATTATTTTTCTCTTATAATAAAATGAGTCGAATTGTAAGGTCAAAGAGTTTCGCAGACCCATACTTAAAGGCAGTGTAAGTCATAATTTGGAGACGCACATACGGACCATTCATCCCAATGAGGCAACCACGTTGGATAATGTTAAAGACGATGCCCAATTGACATCTAAAATTATAACTCTGCTCTAGTAATTTTTTTTTAAATTTTTAATATATTACTTTTAACAACGTTATTTATTATTTTTATGAATTATGGTTATTTCATAAAATTTTATTTAAAATTGTTATGCATGTGTTCAATATCTTATTACCTAATTGATAGTGCCTGTCTTTACGTTTGTAACGTTCTAGTATTAAGCGTGCACTGAAAAACCGTTATGAGGACTAACAATAACGGTAATCAGTACCGTGATAACCATCAGTGACGCCCTAGGGCAATTAAATTTGACGCCCCTAATCTCAGATGGTTATAATGGGGCGGGGCATTTGAAATTTTCTTACAGCCCCCATAAATCGAAACTATTCAAAATGTTATTATTATCCAGTCACTTCACATTGGATTATTTTATATTTATATTATAATAATAAATAAATTAACAAGTAAAACAACTCAATTAATAAACAATGAATTTGGTTAGGAGGTAGTAACAAAAAATGTTTAAAAACATGACTCACAACATTTTTTTTTATTATAGTAGTGAATAATGATTTTATAAATAAATGTATGCAAATTTTTTTTTCCTAGCTTTAAGTTTTGAGAATTTTTTAACAAGACTTATCCAACTGATATTCTTGACAATTTCATTTTCAATACATAATATTGATAATGCTGATGTTTTCTCATTTGATAATGATGACCGTAAATAGTTTTTGACTCTCTTCAAAACAGAAAAAGACCTTTCTACACTCACATTAAAACATGGCATACAAATAAATAATTTTAAAGCAATTTCAACATTAGGAAAAGTTGTGTTTAAAGAGGGATTATTATTAAGGTATTTTAACATTACTTGCATGTTTTTGATTTCGTTGGAAAAATTTATTATGTATTTTTTAAATTGAATGATTTCTTCAACAAATTCTACTTCTAAATCATTAACATAATACTCCCCAAGCTGTAGTGCTTTTTTACGTGGTTCATTTGCTTCTTTTCTTTTATTTAGTTGAAGAATTAATGCATCCATTATAGGAATAAAAGTTTCATTCTTTATTTTGTCTGAATTAGAAAATATAACTTCACCACTAGGCCCTTCATCAAAAAATATATTTCTGCGTTTAGTTCTAGTTTCCTCCCAAGAAAATTTATTTATGCCACTAATTTTTATCGCTTCACTTAAAAATATTTCAAAATTGTTTCTTTGCTCTTGAATATAACATAGTAATGAATCGTATAGAGAAACTACACATGACAAATCAATATTAATTAATTGAAGACTTTTAGAAGTTTTGTCAAATCTTTCTAAAAGAGGCGTCCAAACAACTAAAAGAAAGACAAAATCTAATGATTTTATTTTATTGTAAATTGATTTGGCTTCATGTTTAACTACATTTCGTTGATTTGAATCATTATATATTATCTCTAAAGCAGCGAGAATACCAACATAACTATTTTTAATTGATTTACAAACCGAGTGCCGTGATGACCAACGAGTAGGACATAAGTTTTTTAGAAGTTGAGCATTAGGAATTTGATCTAACTCTTTCGATAAAGTATTCCACCTCGAGGTAGACGCAGAAAAAAAGTATATAGGTTTTGTGCTCTCAAAAAAAATGTATTTCCCATGATGGTTAGTTCTGCAGCAAATGTTCCAACTAAATTTAAAGAATGGGCTGAACATGGTACAAATTCTGCTGTACTTGATTTTTGTTTAATCCGTGCTTGTAAGCTATTATAGATACCCGATATATTATTAGCGTTATCAAACGACTGACCTCTGCAATTTATTATATCAATGTCCAAGTTTTTAAACATTTTCAATAGTTCCAATTCCATTTCTTTTGCTTTGTGACCAATTGAAGGAAGAAACCCTATAAATCTCTCTACAGGTAAACCATCTTTGCAAATGTATCTTACTGCCACAGTTAATTGGTCTACTTTTGTAACATCTGGCGTTGAGTCTACAATTATTGAAAAGTATTTGGCAATTTTTATTTCTTTAACAATACGTTGTAATACAGTTTTACTCATAAGGTCAATAAATTCATCGCATATTCTACTTGATAAATAAGATACATTTCCATGACCTTTATTTATTTATCAATGTGATTAGCAAGAAATGGATCAAACTTTAATAGGAGTTCGAGATAGCCTAGATAATTTCCATTAAATTTAGAACCAATTGTTTCATTGTCTCCTCTAAATGCCAGACCTCTTGTGGCTAAAAATGATATTGTTTCAATTAATCGATGAAGTAATTTTGTCCAATATTCTTCTTCTTTATTAATTTCTATTTTAAGAGAATTGTCTATACAGAATTGGTTATCAAGCTGTCTAGAATGCCATTTACGGACTGATTCAGTATGTTTAATGCATTTTTCATAGTTATTAACATCCATTAAACAATATTTCCTATTAATATACCCAGATCCTAGATGACTTAATTTAGTTTTTCTCTGAGCAAAATGTAAGCAATAGAAACAAAATAGTGAATTTTGAGAATGAGAGTATAAAAGCCAATTACGATGTTTGAATTCGCCATTTAGTAATTTTCTGAAAAATGCTTCACGTGGCAATTTTCTATTACATTTACCAATTATTCGGAAAGTTTTGTTAAATTGGATGTCCACCAAACTTGTCGTTACTTGATTTTTAGAATAATACTCAAACTCTGATTCATTCAAAATCCATTTGGCTGGATCATTACTAAACCAGCAATCATATTGAACATTTGTATCTTTTACATTACATTTAACCTAAAATTAAAAAATATATATAAGTACATACTTAATTTTAGTATTAAATATATTAAGAATTTACACAATGATATTTTTTAAAAAAATGGTTAATACTTTTATATTAAAAATACAAATTATATAATATAGCTAACGATTATGCTGAGAGTATTTAAAATGTTATACAAAGGTCACAACTAATTAATAGTTTTGACCAGTAATGATCATCAGGTTACATGCTTTCAATTATTAAAAATACAAACATAGGTATCATATTTAATATAATTGTATATAATTTTAAATTTTAATAATTTACATTCAGAACATTCAGTTCAACAGAAAGTCATCAACTGCATGTGTGTTAGAGTGGTTAAATACAGAATATATTATAATTAATTATATATGTCAAATTTGTTGGTAATAATTTTTTTATTCTTACAGTTTCAAGTGTGTCAACATTTTTGGTTTCTATATTCTTTATTTTAGAGTTCTGACTATCTTCTCTTTTATCAAAATCTATACTAGTAGGCATAATTCTCACATATTGCACTTATTTTAGTCGAATTGCACTTGAGTTAAAAAAAGTTAATGGTCGAACTGCACTCAGATAAAAAGCAGGTAGTAGTCATATTGCACTTGGACAAAATTATTATACATTTAAAGGAGTTAAACAAGGAAAATGAGTATTGACTAAAAAGTAAATGACTGACAATGATTTTAATCATTGGCGTGGTTAAAATGGTTGTTTTATACATCACATTATGTTAATTATATATTTATACATTATAATAATTATATTATATTATTATACATTATATTATATTATATATAAATATAATATACATATTATTATTATTATTATAATAGATTTTTTTTTAAAAATCATTAATATTATATATATTTTTTTTTTTGATTTCATCATTTTTTGTAGTAATGGCAAACTGCATTCAAAAATTCTAGCCGGATAATACGCTTTTGAGTATATAAGTCAATATATTTTTCAATATTATTAATTTTTTTCTGATACTGTATTGTTCTTTTGTCGATTTTTAGTTATCTATGTTATAATATATATAATGCTATTAAATAATACGTTCGCCGTAGCATTCGTAAACATAAGATTCATAATATTTTAAATGGGTTTTCACTATACACGTTCGACTCGTAACTCTTTTTTTAAACGAGTGCAATTCGATAACTACCTGATCTAGGTTTTTACCCGAGTGCAGTTCAAATATTACCTTTTTTTAACCCAAGTGTAATTTGAACATTTCTTTGTAGGTAATAAGTTCAATTCGACTATTCTGTATAAAAAAATCCTGTGTGCTCCCCCCTCTAAAAATCGATTTAAATCCGAACGGATGTTAAAAAAATTTTAATACTATCAAACAAATTCAAACAAATAAACAAATTATCCACGAGTTGAAAACTCCAAAATTTAAAAGAGGGGGGCAGCGAAATGTACGTGTATAATTGATATTTTTTTTAAAAAAATTCGTATTATTGACAATAATATGATTAAAAAAATTGTATTTTGATTATTATGAAAAAAGAAACATTGTAAAAAAATAGTTATTAATTATTACCTATACTTCATCTATTAAAAACAATTTGTATTACTTCTGATTATTGTGTCATAAAAATGTGTATTATACACACGCCTGAAATAGGTAATATGTTGTTTGTTGAAGAACATCGAATCGAAATGAGAAAGCATCTGTACACGAATGTTTTTAAATTGGAGGAAGGCCTCCACTGCAATGGAAGCATATGGAGTGGTTGAAGGTTTTTCATGAAGCATTGAAATGCATGGTCTCAAATATAATAAATTAATAGGTAGGTACCTAGATAGCAGTGGCGGCTCTAGGGGGGCCTAGGTGGCCATACTCCCCCCCCCAAAACTGAAAAAAAAAAAAAAAACGGGAATTTAATATAATATTATACAGTATTATTGACTTGTGTACTATTTTGTATAATATTTTGGACTAATATAGGTAATATGTAGCACTGATGTAAAAGCATTTGAATAAATTTATTATAAAATATTGAAAAAAAATGTGTGTGAAATTTATGCCCCCCCTAGAGTCTTACCTAGAGCCGCTACTGCTAGATAGTAATGATACTTTTCCACCCCTCCATTTTTTCATAATTGTTTTGAAAAATGTTGGTAATTTTAATACATGACCTCTTTAAAATACAATCAAGATTCACTTTTCTAAAAGGAAATGTGCTAAAGTCGAGAATTAATGTATTATTTCTGCTCCAAAAAGTGTAATTAGACATAAAAAAATATTATTTTTTATATTTTTTGCTTTTATAGGTGACAGAGACAAATTACTATAAAATATCAGTTTTGAATGCTGACAATTTGTTATCTCTATCTAACAAAAATAAAGATTCTAATGATGTGCAGGTAAATAATAGTTTAAAAATGGAAATCCAATTTTTTAATTTTTCCTTCTACTTTTAAACTTTTACAGATTTTAGCAACACTCCCAGTTACAACTGCTAGCAATGAACGATCTTTTTCTACATTAAAAAGATTGAAAACGTATTTACGAAACACCACATATGAAAATAGGTTGAATGATTTGGCAATGATGAATATACATAGTGATATAATAATAGACCCTGATGATGTCCTAAATAAATTGGCGACTAAAACAAGAAGACTACGGTTGATGTAAATTGTAGTGTAATTAAAATATTTGACATTAAATTTGAAATAATTTGTTTTATGTATACCTACCTTTTGAATAGACCTAAACTGTAAACCCCTCCCCCCCATTGAAAAATCCTGGCTACGCCACTGATTAAAGGCTCAAACATAAATGACATTTCTCAAATTTATGTCTATGTTGATAACACTTATTAAGTACTTAACTCAATTGTTGCGGCAATTGATTGTTCTTTCAGGGTAATTCATTCATTAAATTTAGAATATCCTTCGGAATGTCTACAAGTTTGGACATTTATTCAAAAAGTTTTTTTAGATTTTGAATGGAGTGATGGAATCTATTGATTTTACAATGATGTGTTTTTTTTTTGTCTGACGACACCTTTTTTGGCAGTAAAAATGCTTCGATAAGCTTAAACAGTAACTTTTTTGAAAGGAAAGTGAATGTAGATAGTACTTGGGCAAGTCAAAAATCCAACTTTTTAAAAAATCGAAAAAAACGATAAAAAAGTTACAAAAAACGGGAAATTTTACGTAAAATCACATTATTACAAAATACATTTTTTTTAAATAATCTAACTCAAAAACGAAAAACCGCAACCACTTGAAATTTTCACCAAACCTTTATATTAGCATTCTCTATACGTGGTTATATTTTCAATGTATTTTGACATATATTAACTTATTTATGGATAATTTAAATTATCGATTTTTGTAATTTTTTTTTTTTGAAGTATCTATAAAATTTATTTGGCTATCCGAAAACTCTTGAAAATTTAATACAATGTTTATTATATGTTATACTTATCGTAACTAGAAAATATTGTAGATCGTTTTACTCAATTTTTATTTTTAATAAGCCCATAAATTTCAAATGTGTATAAAATATTTCAAAATCGCAATAATTTGCAAGTTATTTTGTAGTTCAAAATTCATAAAAATTTTTCTGTCTATAACCAAGGTTCAAAATTTTAACACTACGTTATCCATAAGCTACTCTTCATAAATCTAAAAAAAATTCTACTGGACTAAAAGGAAAACATTTTATGACTGTTTGAAATTTAAATTTTTACGAAATTGCATACTATTGCATTATATTTCAATTTAAATATAAAATACGACATTATTATATATCCATTTTAGACAAACATATTAACTCCGTTCAGAATCGTTATTCGTAGACAATGATTTCTATCAGTGCATTCAAATTTAACAAATATATTGTAATTATGATCTATCCTATACACGAGGTGCACTCCACCCCAACTGTACAGCAAAGCGAGGTCCATCCGATCTTTTTTTAAATTAAAACTGATTGGGACACTAAGTTTGTATCAGTTAACTCACTTATAAGTGATATAGGAATTACTAATATCTAATAATGTGTTTTCATTATTCCAAACGTGTTCATAAAAATCATGTATAGGTATTAATTTTTTTTATTTTTAAATTTAAAAAATTAAATCAATAATTTTATAACATTTAATAACTAATATCATGAAATTATAAAATTTTAATTTTAACACTTTAAATATACTACCTAGGTTCTTAAAACTTTCATTATGTTTTGTTGTTTAATTTGTAAAGAAACTTCATCTGATATAGGGTTATTGTGTAAACATTTTAAGTATAAGCATGCTAAGCATGATTTTATTAAATATATATGTATCGAAAATCATTGTAACAGGACAATTCATTTAAAAAACATCTTGCTGCAACTAATAACTCTCAAGTATCTGAATTTACAAATAACCCTGTAACAACTAGTTTTCATTTAAATGAATTAGAATCATTTAATAGTTCAAGAAGTTTCGTCAATATACCTACTACTATTTATTTCACTGATAGGCCACCTATAGAGCCTTTGTTGGTTAATGATTTAAAAGATAACCAAATAGAACAATTTTTAGCTTCTTTATATGCTAATGCCTAATTCTCAGATTCCCCGTAATGTTGTACAAACAATATTACTGAAGGTGTAACAGATATTGTAAGAGGTATTCGAGGGTCATTGGTGAATTGTGCTACAGAAATTCCTCCCAATATTTCCGATCATATAAATACTACATTTCAAGGCTTTGAATCTCGTTTTTCAAATTTAAATGCTGAATTTATGAGAATAAAATATTATTTTGCCCAAAGAGATTATTATAGGACAAAGACGGAACAACAATACATATTCCATCATTCTAACCCACTGAACAGTTTATCCCGCTCGTGATGTTTTTAAAAAAAATGCCAACTAAAAGATATTTTAAAAGATACAATTGATTATGTAAATAAAATTAATAGATGTGATGCTGTATTAATGAATTTTATTCAAGGTAGTGTTTGGAAGAAAAAAATTAAAGATTACATAAATTAGAAGCGGTTTATTTGACTGTTCCTTGCATACCCATTAACCGTCAATCTTCCTTGAGCAATATTTTTTTAGCTTTATTATTTCATTCATCTAACAGACAGCAATTTGGAAACCATATAATATTTAGGCCCCTTATCAATGAGTTGAATTTTTTAAAAGAAACTGGCATTGAGATTGAATCTGATGGATTTAAAGGAAATATTAAATTTGAATTAGGTCTAATAAAAGGGGATAATCTTGGTATTCATAGCATCACCGGATTCGTAGAAAGTTTTTCTTCTAATTACCCATGCAGGGTATGTAAAATAAAGAAAGGAGATAAAAGAAAACAATGCTATTCCGATGTAAGTTTAATTAGAAGTTTAGAGCAATATAACATAGATGTCTTAGAGTGTGATGTAACAACTTAATGGCATTAAAGATGTTTGTGTTTGGAATGATGTATGTGGTTTCAATGTGTTTTATCAAAGTGAGATGGACATTATGCATGATTTATTGGAAGGGGTGTGTAAATTTTATATGGCATTTTTATTAAATTATTATAAATATGATTTAAAAATTGCCAGGTCCTACTATATGCTGATGACATTGTGCTATTTTCCTCCAATAAATCTCTAGAAAAATCCGCCTTTACTTTAAACAAAGCCTTAAAACAACTTTCCATCTCCTTAACTATAGCTTTTTTTACTATTGTCCCAGAAAAGAGCCATTTTATTTACTCGTAGACAAATATTAGCACATCCCAATATCATTCACAATAATCAAATTATACAGCCATCGTCAACTGTCACCTGCCTAGGCCTTAAACTCGATCCTAAACTTAGATGGGTCCCACACTTCCAATACTTAAAAGGCGTAATCTCTCGTTGGTCCAACTTTCTCCGTGCCATAACCGGCACTCACTGGGGCTCGCACCCTTCTTGCCTCCTTAAAATTTTTAACTCCGTGATCAGGTCCAAAGCTGATTATGGTTCGTTTCTTTATTCATCCGCTTCTCAATCACATAGGAAAAAGCTTAACTCCATTCTGTTATCGTGCCTCCCCACCTTGGGTGCTTTAAGTTTCTCTCTTTTAGCAAGACTAGAGGTGGAATGTGCCTGCCCTCCAATCGAACATAGAAGTCGACGTTTGGCTGGAAAATTTTTACTCAAAACATTATCTTCTCCTAATCAGTCGCTTTTCCATATGTTTGTTTCTATTAAATCTTCTTGGTCGTCTTAGTCTTCTGGATCCCTAGCCATGTCGGTATAGTCGGCAATGAGCGAGCCGATCACCTAGCTTTCTCCACAAAATCCCTCACCAATTTTTCTCCTTATAAAACACCTGTTTCAGACTTCCTTTCTACCCACCGCAAACTATTGCGTAATGCCTGGCAAACTAAATGGAACTCTCTACCACCTAACTATACTGTATGGCATAGACATATAGCTTCCTCTATCCCCAAGCACCCATGGTTTAAAGACGTTGAAATTTCTAGGCAGCTAATTTTTTTCTACACTCGGCTTCGAATCGATCATAGTTTACTTCCTCACCATGCTTCTAAACTTAACCTAAATTCTTCCCCTCTCTGTACACTACATTTTGATGAATCGATATGTGATTTTGATCACATTCTTTTCAATTGCCCTCCTCTCACTACCAGTAGACAACTTATTTTTTCCTTTCTTTCTTCTTTTGTCTATTTTTCTCCAGATTCTAAACTTCTTCTCAACTCTCGATGCATTCCAATCATCCATTATCTTATTCAATTTATTCATACCGCTGGCTTTCTTATTTAAAATTTATTATGTTGTTCATTACTAATTGTTAATTTTTCTTTCATTTTTTTTCTTTTTCTTTTTAGTTTGTTTCAAATATTTCTTTATTTTTATTTTATTGTAATCGCTTTATTGTAATTATTTTAATAAAAAGCAAATTAAAAAAAAAAAAAAAAAAATGATTTAAAAATGTTTTCATTAAAAATTCTTAATGAGAGAATGATTAACTTTGATTATGGGCCAGATAGTAGCAGCAAGCCTCATATATATATATATATAATCATGGAGAATATTCGTAAAAATAATATTCGTCTGTCTGCATCTGAAATGTTGGTTGTAGTTCGGTACTTTGGCATATTCATTGGAGATTTTGTTCCCAAAACTGATCCAGTATGGCACTTGTATATACTTTTAAGACAAATTCTTGATTTAGTAACATCTATGTCATTGCAGATAGATTCGTGTGAACTCTTACAAACGTTAGTAACCGAACACCATGGTAAACAGAATCTCAAGCCGGAACACCATTTCATGTTACACTATCATACTATGTTAAAAAAAATTTGGCCCCTTTGTAGCATTATGATCAATGAGATTTAAAGCAAAACATAGAATATCCAAAATAGCTGCAAATACTACTAGCAATAGACGAAATATATGTAAAACTTTGGCAATCAAACATCAGTTGCAAATAAACAATTTATTTTTCAAAGGTATATTTTCAAACCTAATATTTTTGAAACAGGACCACCCAAGCCCCTGAGTGATTCGAAATTGGAAGTTTTAAAATAATTTTTGCAATTTAATTCTGTAGAGTCTATTGTTAAGTGTCCTTGGGTATTTAAAAAAAGGTACCAAATATAAACCAAAGCTAGTACTCACATTAGATATACATGAATATGATTTTCCTATCTTTTGGAATAATAGAAGATATATTCTTATTTAATGATACTTTGGTAATTTTTAAGTGAAAACGCACAAATACTGTTATATTTAATGATCATGTATGTTCATATGATGTAAAAATAGATGATGAATGTACATTTGGTATCACCATGCATTGCTTTCTTATATTCCTAATAACATCAGTGTATTACCAAATGAATGTAGATATATAACACTAAGAAGCAGTATTTAGATTAATGGTTCCCAAGCTATTATATTCTACGCCCCCTTTATATATTTTCAAAAATCTCACGCCCTCCTTTTTTTAAATTGAAAAAAAAATTGATCATATTTTTTGTATTCTTTAAAAATAAACTTTAATGCGGCCAAACACTTATAGTCATTATCGGTTATCCATTATTGATACCCGAGAACGGATAAAGAGAACCGGTCTACTAATTTTATTTCTCTACGTTTTAAAATAAAAAAAAATATAATCAATAAAAATTGTATTTCGTAATAACTGCTTGCGCCTCCCCAGCAATGTGTACACGCCCCCCCCCCAGTTTGGGAACCCGTGATTTAGATTGTTATATTGTATTTATGTTATTATAACCTATGTCTTTATACAACTGTAAAAATTGTATAATATTATATGTAATTAATTTGTATTATTTGTTATATTATGCTGCCTTTCTTAAATAAAAGTTTTATATTTTAATTTCTTGTTTTATAAATTATTTATTATAAATCGATTTATTGATTTTATTATTTGTCAATATTGAAAGTAGTCAAGTAACCCTAACCTCCAATTCAAGTTTTTCAAAAAATAATATCTTATATGGAAAGCCGGGACGAATGGTCCCGATTGGAGCCGTGCCTGCTACTTAATAATAGTAAGTAACATTAACAAAATAATTTGTAATTACTACAATAATAAAGCCAGTACAAGTTACAAATTGAAAAGTAAAATTTAGAAATTTTTAAGTATTATTTATTATTTAATTGGATACCGTAGGTACAAACTTAACACTACAAATTAATTTTTTTTTTTTTTAAATAAAATAAAATTATTACTTTTAAGGATCCGAAACTACAAAAAAAAAAGTGTGGATCTTGCAACAAAGCAGTTGAAGTAAAACTTAAAGGGCATAAAACATACAAAAATATATCTAAAGAATTTGGTGTTTCTCAATCAGTTATATTTAATAGAATTAAAGGTAGATATACCTCTATGTTGTGCACTAAATCTGGACGTCGTCCTGTCCTTGAAATTATAAAATATGCATTTTTAGTAAAAAAACAAAACCAAAATATGCACAAAAAAATTTATTACAATTCATAAAACAAAAATATTATATTTTTATTACCCAGAAGTTATTTTTATATATTATTTTTTATGTACAAATTAAAATACATTTTTTAAGTTTACATAGTGCTTTATTTACTTTTATATTGAATTTGAGCACACTATTTAACACATTAACTATTTAACTTAAAAGCTGCTTATTTTTAGCAGGTTACTGTTTTAGGTTGCTTTATGCTGGGCTGTAATAATTCATAAATTACAAGGAACAACCTTAGATCGTGCCGTAGTAGATCTCGGTGATTTGCCAAAGGACAGGTTTACGTGGCGATAAGTGAGTAAGATCCTTAGATGGTTTAGTTATAAGTAACTTAAACCCTTGTAAGTTACTGAAACATTCTCACGAAATTCATTAAATGAATTGGCTCGTTTATAAGGAGTCTACAAAAAGAATAACACAAATAAATAAAATAAAAATAATTATTTAACAAATAAAAAACACGACTTCACTAAAATACATATGAAAAAAAAATGAAAAATTTGGAATAGATAAAACTATCTTCATATAATAAACTAAACAGAAAAAAATTAATTCATTATTATTTTAAGTATTAATAAATTAATGTTACATTTTGTTGTGATCGGGTACCTTCATTAGTTGAACAATAAAAATAATACTACGAATAAAACGTATATATAATATATATAGTAACAAATGATAACTAAATAAATAAAGTAAGAAACGGCTTTGCCAAAATTAAGCATGGGCTATCAAAGAAAAACCTTAATCACCATACTTATTAATAGAACGTCGTCACCAGAATGCAGAAAGAAAAGAAAATAATATGGCCGACCAATTATACAAAACTATATTTTATAACTTATAACAATTTCTCAAATCAACAAATACCTAATGCCCATAATTTAAATAGAATACAACGTAATGTTAATTGGGTTATTTAAAATATAACACATCATTGTTGTTCAACTATAGAAGGCACCCAACTACAACAAAATTTAATGTTAATTTATTAATACTTAGAATAATCATGACTTAATTTTTTTCTGTTTAGTTTATTATATGTAGGTAGTTTTATCTAATCCAATTTTTTCTTATATTTTTTTATTACCTAATATGTATTTTACCAAAGCCAGGTTTTTTTTTTTTTAAATAATTATTTTTTAACATTAATAATGTCTACTTAAAAGCTGCTACGAGAAAATAGGAAAACTGTAGAAATCCAGATTATAAATAAATAAAAATCAGACAATATTAATATGTTTTAAAGTTTCATACAACTATTTTATAAATTATATACTGCTAAATATAGATTGCCTGATCATTGGAGTTCGTAGCTGTTTAGATAAGTTTGTTCTGGTGAATTCTCCTCATATGATCTCTAAAATGAAAATAATTCAAATTGTAATATACCACATTATTTATAAAAATCTAGCATAGATGTTTATACATACTGAACATTTAGCATTATTCAACTTAAAGGAAAGAACTTTAGTCATTTGTATCTTTTCGTATGTTTCTTAAGATTTTAAATTTTAAGCGAGATATGAGTATAACGAATATATACGGTTATATTCCCTAATGTACAAAAATTATTATATATAATCGCCAATCTGCCTATTTATATTGCTTCTGCTGAACGCAGCTTCTCTACTCTAAGAAGGTTTGAATGCATGTATTAATTAAAAAGCAATAATATTTACATATTTGATATACAGTGAAGTCGCGATAACTCAAAGTTGAAGGGGGATACAATTTTACTTCGAAATATGTATTAGTCAAGATAGTTTACTCGAATTTAGGGTAAACGAGGTTCTAGGGGAATAAAAACAGAAATCAAGTTGTCAAGTTTTTTGAGTTATCGCAACTCGACTGTATAAAGCCTTACTAACAACCTTGAAACAAGTGTTTTCATTATTCGGAATGTGGCATATGCTTAATGGCTCTGTATTTAGTTTTTAGTAATGGTAGTTACTTTCTCTCTTGGTTATTTTTGTTTACTACTCTCCTCGACTTCACACTTCCACTTTTTGGCTTTTCCACTTCTTATTGTTTATATTCTTATATTAGCCATATCTGCTACTTTATATTATTTTGTCAATAGGTTAAAAACTTGGCTGAGATCAAAAATGGGCCAGGATCGGCTTACAGGGTTGACATTATTAAACATTCATAGACCTATAGAAATAAATGTTGATGATGTAATTGATCGATTCATAAGTATTAAAAAAAGAAATATAGATTTTGTATTGTAAATAAAAATTCTTTAATAAAAGTGCTTAAATAAATAATAAATATGCTTTGTTTTTTTATGTCTAAAAAAATGTTTTTAATTGTTGGAGGTGATTTACTCCTCTTAATATCGCTCCCTCCTAGGTGAAGACTCAAATACGCCACTGGCGAATTATGAGTATAACGGACATATACGGAGTATAGTTTGTTTTGAAGAAGCATCATGTTTTATTCTATTTTTTATTTGAAAGTGTGAAAGAACTTCTTATAGGTTTTAAATCATGTTCAATTTTATCCATAGTTATAAGTAAGGAATGAATAAAGCCTATAATTCAACAACATTTAACAGATTAATAAGAAAAATAAACTGAAAAAGTCAAGTATATACATATTTATTACATAAATATCTAATATCATGAAATATTTACATATTTATATTCTATGTTGATTAAATTAGGTTTGAGCACACTATTTAACATTAATAATCTCTACTTAAAAGCTGCTACGAGAAAATAGGAAAATTGTAGAAATTCAGATTATAAGTAAATTAATTTACTTAATATTCATCTTGAAAAAATATAGAACATATTTTTTAATTTTTCCAATGCACGTAAAATGAAATGATTGTAAATTTGTATTCTTTCTTTGTACTAAAATATATAATATAATATAATATAATATAATATAATATAATATATAATAATATAATATATAATTTTTCCAATGCACGTAAAATGAAATTATTGTAAATTTGTATTCTTTCTTTGTACTAAAATATATAATAGGTGTATTTATAATATATAGCTATGACTTTTACTTCAGAATCTTAATCTCTTAAGGACGAATAATTCCTTAAAGTGGTAAGTCAACTTCGGGTAAGTAGTGTAGTAACTTTTCTTTCAATTTTGAATAATATTACAAATACTATGTTTTTATTTTAATAAATATTATTTTGTTAAAAATAAAATAGTCGTTATTTTATATGCTTAGTTATGAATTAAAACCTAAGTTTCAATTTACAACTTAATTTATTCTCAACATTAAACATACAATTAACTGCAACTTCCTTTACATTTATATGACAAATATAGAAGTTCACAAAAAAAGCATTTCTCAATACTTGTAACTTGTTATATAATAAATTATAATTATCTACTAATAAACTATTTATTTATCTTTAATTATTTATATTCTATTAAAGTAATCATAAAGGTTTTGTGGAAGTTATAAAATAAATAATGAGATACCAAATTTTAAAAATCAAACTAAAATAATGTTGCGGTAAATGAATTTAAGATATTAGCGTCATGGGTAAGACAAAGATAGTAACACCATTAGTATGTCCCATCTCGTTCTAACATACAGTTTTGGACAACACTGCTTGGTGAGCATTCCAGTTATCATATAGTTCAATGGGTCGCATAGGTGCTGCCCTTTACCAGAACAAAAATATACGAAATATAGCCTATCACTAATAAATTATAACATCGTTGTTTGCGTGACTAAGTTAACCAACCTGTGTCCTGCTGAGCACTAAATTATCATTATTCGAATGTTTTCAATTTTCGTCGGTTGTATAATTTTCTCGGTATGTTACTATGTTTGTCCGTTCGACGCCGTCCGTGTTTTCCCGGCTATCAAGTCACACATATTTTCGATTATTTATTATTAAATATAATCACTAAATGAACACGGCCAATAAATATTTTTCTATAAAAACTGCACTAACAATGGTTTCCGTCGTCGTCGTCTACATGTTTACTAAATTTTTTGTGCATTTAATATAAGTAATATTGTTTTTGTTTTGTTCCCAGTAGGTACCTACTGTTCCTTTATCTGCGTCTCTAGCCTACGGTTGTCGGTCTTGAGTTATTATTCTACCATGATGTTAGTAAATTTACAATCATTCATGTAGGTACTGCAATATACTGCTGTTTGATGAATGTATATATATTATTTATTAGTGTTCTGAGAGTATTTCGATTACTGCAGTTAACGGTAATATTGGTTTAGTTTATCAGTATATCATATTGGTTTACAGTGTTTATAAGTTTTAATATTATAATAATTTATAGGCGTATTGATTCATGGTTGAAAAGTGTAGAGCATTTATGCTGTCAAAATCAGAATAATCAAACATACAATTATTATAATATGAATCGTTCCATGATATCAATATAATAGTAATGCACAGGTATTTGCAGGAACATATGTAGTACCTATTACCTATAGCACTTCATGTACACAGAGTACATTTAAAATAGTATCTATATTTTTAATACCAACTCTTTAATAAACGCCCAGGTATTGCATTGAATGTGCATACAATACAATCTGTTTTATCAATTCAATAATTGATGGATAATTAATAACACTATCAGTTCATTTTTACATTATTTTTAGTAAATATTTCAGTAAGTTGTTAGAATATAGACTGTCATTGTAAATATTATATTTTTATAGAACTTTCAGATTTATATACTTTATTTCATTTTTTTACAGTAGGTACTTCAATATAATTGATACAGAATTTCACTTTTCCAACTTAATCATTTATTTTACCACTATTTATTCATAATATTTCACTGTAACTTATATGGAAAACTTATGTTATTGTGCTATACACATAAATCTACCGTTCATGTATTAAATACATTTTCTCATACCCAATTCAATACCTGATGTTATATATTATTAATATAGTTTTAATATTGTATTTGTCTTATACTGGACATTTAAATTGATTAAATTTGTTAAGTTTTATAATTAGATTTATTTAATTAATTATTCAAACTGATGCTATTCAACAACATTTATTAGATCTCAATCATGACTCAAATGGAGGCAAGTGTTCACCACCTGTATCATCTCATATACGTATTATACAACTTCAGTATTTTCCAGTACACCAGGGATACTGTTCGTTGGTGGGCTACGGCCTACAATAGGCAGTGGTACCTTTGGCGAGGGGATAAATAAATTACAGTAAGAGAATGAATAAATAAAATAATTATAATGATATTTATATAATAATAATGATCTGACAATAAAAATGACAATAGATAATAATAATAATAATATATAATTTGGCTTACACAGTACACAAATGAATAAATATAATGTATAATAATAATAAATGGTAATGTTTTACATGTTGGTTCACACGGCACACAAATGAATAATAATGTATAATATGCTTACAATGACTGGGCCCGTCGGCCTTTGAAGAACAAATAAAATGAAAACACAATACGGTCGACCAATACTCATATGTGACTGTGATTGATGGTTGATTTTATCCCAACGCGACCGCACCAGCACTGTGACTTTACTATTGCCTATGGCGGCACACCGCAGTGTATAAAATGAATAAAATAAGTCACAGAGACTGGTACGTGCGACCAACAAAAGCACAGTCACCAACGAAGATGGAAGGTCTACTGCTCAGACGATGACTAAATGAATTAAAACCAAGTTATTCACAATGGCTGTTGGTGAGTGACCACCCCAGAACACGGTGATTTGCAATATATGGCAATACTATTTGCGCAGAACGATATTTACCAAACAGCCGATACAAAACACGAAACAGAAAATGTAGTTTGATGAAAATGGCTGTAGACCAACGAACGACGAAACTAGATATGCACATCACAATGAACACGAACGAAAAGGGAGATGGTGCAGACGTTATTCACCACGAAGGCTATGATTACCGGACACCGAATTGACGATAAAATACCTCAGTGCTACCACACAAAACAGAAAAACACGCGAACTTGATGAACTTTGTGAGACTGAGTACTGAGAACAGTGATAACATAACATTTACTGTAAAAACATAACCGATAATTTTATAAACGTGTTTTCGTACGACGATAATAATGCGACGTATACGGCCGGTCGCGCATGGAGGCTTATCACCTCAGCCGACGACGATTGCGGACCCGCAGCGCACCGCTATGAATCGCACGAACAAGATAACATAATTGACATAACACCATAATTTAAGATATAATGGTTACCCAACGAGCTATGTTACATGCATTGTGGATATGACCGCAGGTTGGACTCTATAAATCAACTGACATGGGTGCCAACTAACATCTAGCGCTCATAAAACAAAGCAATTAATAATGATAATGATGATAATATTCATGATTTCGTGATAATATTTATTAATTCCATGATAATAGAATGTCACGTGGTCAATTTTACGAATAAATCCACACGAGCCCTAGTTATCGGTTGGCTATCAAAGAGTCAATTCGGCAGTCACTTTATCATAGCTCGTTGGATAACCATTATATCTTAAATCGTGCATAACACCACACTTAAATATAAACAGGATTTTTACATCAGACAGGGCCGCGCCGACGGGAATAAATTAAATTTAAACAACTTGTTTGTGGTGCAAACCGATACATTATAGCACCTTTTACTTAGTTATATATACTTATTTCCAAATCACATAAACATATATTAACATTTTTATATATAATAGTACAAGCAATGGTTATACAATGCATTCATAAAAAATTCAACTTTTAATGGACTAACTCTAGTGCACTATAGGAAAACTATAGGACTTTAGATTAAAACAAGATTAAATTAAATATATTAGAAAATTATAATATAAAATACTAATTGTTCCAATATATTTTATTCACTTGGTGTAAAATTAGTAGAATGTAGACAGGTATTGTTCAAATAAGCAAACAGTGTTCTGATTACAGTAAACGTTAATATTGCTTTAGATTGTGAGTTTATCATTTCAGTTTATTTGTAGTGTTTAAGTTTTATTATTATTAATTAATTTATAGGTGTATTGATTTATAGCTGAGACATGGTTCAGTGTATACATCAGAATAATCAGTCATACAGGTATTTACAGGAATGTATGCAGTACCTATTGCATTGTACATTTAAAACAGTATATTTTTAATATCAATTGTTTAGTAAATTCCCAGGTTTTTATGAGTTTAGGTGGTATTTGCATTGAATATGCATATATACTCTGTTATATCCATTTAATAATTAATAAATTAATACATACAAATAATTAATTAATAAATTGATTTTCGACAGGCCTGACCTGGCATTCCAAGAAATTGTTTTTTAATGTACTTATATAAGGTATACAATTTATATTCATTGATGACTGCAGTATTGAATACATTTCATTTGACTTTTTAACTATTATTCATATTTATGGTTAGATTATGGACTGACATATTGTAAATATTATATTTTATAGAAGTTTTAATTATTTTCAATTATCAGATTTATATACTTTGTTCATTTTTTTTTTATAGTACTTCAATGTCATAGATACAGAATTTCACTTTTCGAATTCATTAGGGCCGTTTCACATGGACGCGTATCATACGCAACGTATCGTATGCGCGCGTTTTCATTTTACATTGGTTAAGTTCATACGCGCCAAACCGGTGAGGGAAACGCGCCATCGTCGGAGTGGCGCGTATGAACTTAACCAATGTAAAATGAAAACGCGCGCGTACGATACGCGTCCATGTGAAACGGGCTTTAGATTCATTAGAAACTTATATATCTAATATATGAATTTTACTAATTTTTCCAATATACTGTGATTTATATGCTAAACTCATGTAATTGTATTTTATACTTACAAATTGCATCTACCATGCATGTATTGATTTATATTCTTATCGCCTATTCAATACTTAATGTTATATTAATAATTTTAATAATTTAATAATGTTTTGGCCTTATTATTATTGGACATTTTAAGCTTCTAATTAATTTTTGTTTTTGTTTTATAATTATATTTATTTAAGTTGTTATTCAAACTAATGCCATTCAATAATATTCATTAGATTTCATCACCGATACGTACTAATAACTTTACTTCAAATGTCTCATAGTTACTGAACCATTCTTTTCTGCTGGTCATGTGATCACTAGCGCCTGAATCCACATACCATTTATCTGACTCACATATTTCGATGTCTTTTGATTTTACTCCGACTAACGCATTACCTGTGTTTGATTCGTTTTTGTTCTTTTCTTTTTGTTCCTTTAAAAAATTCGGCATTCACGCTTCCAATGCCCTGGTTTTTTGCAATGATTACATTTGCCTAGTTTTTTATCATTGTTCCGCTGATTTTCGGAATTGCTAATTTTTGTATGTTTTTCTTTATATGTTCCAAACAATTTCTTTGCCGAAAATGCACTATTGTTTATTGTATCTCTCTGAACATCAAGTCTTTGAGTTTGCTTTGTTTCCTCCACCATAAGTCTAGATGACAAATTAGACAATGTTTTGTCTACATTTGATATCGAATCCCAAGCACTATAGAAATGTTTGTAATTTTCTGGCTGTTATTAATATTTTGGTCATTAGCATCGAATCGGATATTGGTTCACCTAATTGCTTTAATTTTCTACCAAGACTTTCCAATTTTGAGATATGGCTTGCCATATTGTCATGTTGGTCCATAACATAGCTGTAGAACTTTTGTTGAATTAGAGTTACACTTGAGTCCGATTTTTGTTCATATACGCTTAGCAACTTGTCCCACATCTCCTTAGACGTATCACAATTCATTATGTAAGTACTGTAGTGGTTTTTCGTCTACAGACGTAACTATATATTTTTGAGCCTTGTTGTCCGCTTTTTTAAATATGGAATAATCAATACCATACCTTTTTCTTGCATCCTCTTCAGTAACTGAACTTAATTTTATAAGAACGGGTTTCTTCGTTTTTCCGGACACGACGTCAAATATATCTGCTGCATTCATTATCACTTTTATTTGGAATTTCCATGTTTCCTAATTTTCATTGCCTGTTAGTTTGTTAATTTTTATAGATTCGTTTTCCATAATAACGAATTATCTGTACACTGTCTGTACACTATAAATATAATTAACAAAGACTTTTTCTGCGCTTTACAGGATCTACGCACTTACTACGCGAACGCACTTAGACTATATTAAGAAAATTTATTTATTAGAATAAAACTTAACACTTCACTGTATGGCTACTGGGCCCATAACCTGATGAAAGGAATATAATTGTTAAGTAAACCAAACACGTGTAAGTTAAATTAATATGACAAATAATATAATACACTAATAAACGTATGGAAGCAACCGGTCGCGTATCTCGACTGCCCTTAAAACAAAACCCACTATATCTGTATAATATAAACCGCCATACCTGAGATTGCAATGTGCACTGGTCAGCATTTCGCTTCCCTCACAATGGCATATATTGCAAATCTACAGTAAAACTATATTACTTATAATCTACATAATACAGGGTGTGTTGTTTACTTTCAACAAACTGTTTAATAACATAGGTTTACTAATTTTTAAATAGTTTATATAGCCACAAGTAACGAATCTTTCCAATATATTATTATTTATTATTACAACTGATATTTTAGTTTTATTATTACAGTAAGTATATAGGTGGTATTGCATTGAACGTGCACACAACACACAGAGTAATAATAAATACAAATAGGTGTTATTATTTTAACAGGCGTTTTTATATAAAATATAATTATAGTTTTATTTCATTCATTATTTTTCATTATATATTTGAAATGTACCATTTATTGTAAATGCTATGTATATAATTAATTACTTATCATAGTTTAATTATGTACAGAATCAGTGGTTAGATAATACAGATCCATTTTTCAAACTATCAATTTAGTTTTATACTTTTTGTAATATTATTACTAATTTATTAAGTTTATATTTATTAATATAATTTTATAATACATGATAATAAAATCTTTGTATATTTAAGTAGAATAAAAATATATTATATATTATATTACAATACCTTTCGTCTAAAACACATGACATAATATATAATTTAACTTCTGTATATATACAATTGAATTTATAAGAAATTCAACTTTTTAAAAATTAATGATACTGCACTAATGAAAGACATGAAAACAATAATATACAATTGATAAATTTCTCACTCTTCAGCAACATTATTATAAATGCATTCTCACCAATTTTGGAATGTACTCTAAAATTTTAAAATATATATATACATTAATAGTTAGAACATAGATAGAAGATAAATTAATGTACAAAATAATATCAATAACTATAATACCTCGATGGAGCTTTCTGTGGTTGCAGCCACCACAGCTTTTATTTCTGAAATTATGATTTAAATAAAAATAAAAATAAATTTATAATATCACAATACATTTTATTTACTAGGACATTTAGCGACCTTATGGCCACCTTCCTTGCAGTAGTAGTATCCTGAAAACAAATTATATGTAATGATTTATTCATAAGCACAAAAAATATAAGAAAATTAAAAATATATATAATAATATAATTTGATAAATCGGTTAAAAACTGTATATTTTTATAATACTGATATTGTTAACATATTGTGAATTGGTTTTGTGTTTACCATTTTTTTTTTTCTGTAAACATTATGCCATTGAAATGGGATATCATTGATTTAATAAATTGGTATTTTAATAAATGCCAACTCCAGTTGGTGGATTTGTTCGTATATATATACAGTGACGGCTCTTGGGTGCTGGTGGTGGAGAAGCAACTTTAAAAATAATACCCCTAGTTATACGTATAATAAAATAATTAATACTAGTTAATACAGTATTACAGTATACACATTCTTTTATGCTTAATATTTTGTTCGTAAAAGTATTTTTAACATAGTACGTAAATTATTGTAAATATTATTATATAATTTATGGAGTATGAATAAAGGCCTAACGTAGTGAGATTGACGTTTATAATCAAAGGCCTTAGTAAAAAAAAAATATAATTTATATCACGATTCACGGACGACGCTGCTGTTCGTCCAAAAAGCGTATTGCGTATAAGAGAATGTAGTATAAACACTATAAACGTACAGGTACACGATTATGAGACTTTACATTTCATACATAATAGTACCTTAATATGTGTTTAAAAATAATAATTGATAACAAGCGACGAGCGTATACGTAGATAATTTTAAAAATAAATACCAACTAATATTAACTGTATGGACGACGCTATACGGTCGTCCAAAATCCGTATTATATATATATATATATATATAAACATCGCCGTTTAAACTTTAAACGTACCCGCATGTACACTATTACCACAGATTATATGAATACAGATAGACCACTCCCTATGCTGCAATGTAAATTTAGCGATAAGAGTCGGACACTTTTAAGGAGCGTGACCACAAGTAGAAAAATTAATTTCTGTATAATAATTTATTATTTCTGAACGAGCATCACTGATTTTTGTTGTGGTTCCACGAAATGCTAGCCATAAATCTTTGAGGACAAAATGTTCTTAAATATAGATGTGAAAAACAGATTGACAGATTTTGCTGTACTTACCCTATTTAATTATCCTCTTCCCGGTATAAATAATATTTTATTTAATTTTAAAACTATACCCCTGAAGCATTACAATGTATACTTTGCGCTGATGAAATGTCTTTAAAAACTAATTTATACTATTTAATTATAAGAGATGAAATAATGGGATTTAATACAACAAATTTTCGCAAAACTTATGAACCTGCAAAGTATGCTCTTGTTTTAATGCTCAGAGGTATAAATGTGAATTGGAAATAACCAATAATTGCATATTTTTCGGTTTCTAGTTCATGTACTGGTTATGATCTCCAAGATATTATTTTTCAACAATAATGAAAATTCAAAGTACTTTAGATGTCAAGGCTTTTTTAACAGATTTGGGTTCAAATTTTCTAGGTTTTAGTAATAAATTCATTAACTTATGTATGTGGTTATTTCATGAAAAAATGTTTAGAAAAACATAGTTGCGATGTTTGTATAAGGTACCTATGCTAAATTTCAAAAAAAAAAACATAGAAAAATCATTTTTATTTTCATATTTCAAAGCATATACTTATAAAGAAAATTCAACTTTCGGGAACTTAAGAATGCCACATAATGATTTTTATAACTATATAGTTTATATATATAATTTAGAATCTGTCTTTATTTTTTCAATTCTTGCTCCAGAAAATGGAGTTGGTCAAAAATTAAAATTAAGTATGTGTAATATTGTTTTAATCATCCTTGTGAAAATTTTGACAAAGATTATCTTCTTAATTTTTTATAAGATTCAGAATTTTATTAAATTCTACAATTACATTTTTAAATAAAGATTTTCTTTCCACAAAAATCATTAAAAAATAGAAAATTGGCTACGTTAAAACATATATAACTTAAATATAAATTATTTAGTTCATAACCATTGCATAACTTTTTATTTACAATTTAACATAGTCAATTAATTTTTTTTTTTGCATGAAATTGATGAACCATTTTTGTTGGAGATATCAGTCAACAGCATTAAAATACACTCAGCATGCAACCATACATCAATCATCATATTATATATCTCATGTACCTATGTATGGCTTTAATTTAGTAATTTTTTTGGAAATAAAAATATTTTTTTTTAATGAAAAACAAAATGAGTTATATTTTCTTTTGTATAATTATGTTTTTGAACTTATAATATCCTTAGTCAGTTGTGTATACTAGAAAAGTATTTGAATACAGGTACTAACTCTTAAAAAAAGTAAATAATCCACTATGATTATACTTAGTATATGAAGTCTGTAAGAAGTATTTTATATGTGTCATATTCATTATTTTTATAAATGATCTTTTAAAAATAGAAAAAAATACTCATACCCTATTAAATATTAAATACTCGTTCAGTTTGGCTTATGATCCAGCTGTATAAGTAACTGTTTAATAAATTGATAATGTATTTAGTAATAAATTCTAAAAACTATTTGTTTAATAAAAATAAATTAAAATTGAATCTATATAAGCTTAATGTTAATATAAATTGTATTGTAAATACTTATTGTATCATTAGTTAATACAATAATATATATAAACTATAAAGCATTTATAATATGAAAAATCTTGAATTTATTCATAATTTCTCTGTTTTAATACTGCCTATATCAAAATAAATAGGTACTTTATTCTTAATTTTAAATAAGAAAATATAACTATTCTGAAACAAAATAGTAATATACATTTACTTATTTATGCAAATGTTTATGGACAAACAATGCATTTCACATTAGTCTGAAATCGCCTATTTTATATCTTTTATTATAAATATATTAAGCAATTTAAATTATTTTATATATATAATGCCTCTTATACTTCATAATTTTGTAATTTTTAATTTATTCTGTTTACTATATTGAATTTATATTCATTTATTCTTCTGTAGAAAAATATATGTAATAGATTTAGTCATTATATTAATATATTAATTGTTCCTTAATATATTTTCCAGTAAGATAATAATAAAGTAAATAATATGGCTCATTATTATGGTAAAATGTTCGGTACAATCATGTTTTTCTTGAATATGGTCACATTGATCACAGAAAGTTGGTCACGCTCCATAAGTGTCCGCGATTTTTTTACATTTTGATAAATCGCCCGAAGTGCACAATCTGTATTCATATAATCTGCGCTATTACCAGCCGAGCTATCGATAATAAGTTATATTGTACGTATTCTGAGTAACTAGGACGACCGTTGCCGGTCGTCCAAATGGTAAAAATTGCTCAGTGTTAAGTGCTCGTGTTTGTTTGCGTGCACGTACACTCCTGGTATCCAAGGAAAAAAATTTAATGTTTGCAAAATTTAAAATATGCATACAATTTTAAAGGATATACTATTCGAAAAATGCAGTTTAATAATTGATTTTTTAAAAATTTATAAATACACAATTTTCTTCTTTTTATTAATTTTAGTAGGGTGTGCGATCGTACCGTCGTCCAAGCCATGAGCCGCCACTGTATATATATATTATTATAATTTTATTATTAATTGTTTATTACAAGTTACATTAAGAAAAAATTTGAAACTACAAACGCCTGAATTATTATTTTTTTTTATCTATATCCGTTGTTGACCAATTGCTGTTTAAATGGTATTGAAAGTCACAACCGTTAACGTCCAACTGCCATTACAATACCATATCTCAATAAGTTAGGACTTAATGATCAATAAATTCTCGAACTCAATAAAGTCTTAGTTTGGTCACATGTATTATAATATATGTCACAAATATTTATTTTTTTATCAATTCTTAATTTGGGACTGAAAGGGTTAAATAGAAAAGCTCATGGTTTTAATACAACAAATATATCTACTACATAATATGGAAATTAATAAATGAATAAATGCAAATTATAAAGTTACAATATAAGTAATGAGATTTTTTTGTTGTTTTAATAATAATGTTTGCAAGCCATCGCTTCAATTGCTGCATTCATTTTGAATTCCCCTTTTATCTTATTGCTTATTTTTTTTCTTTTTTACACTTTTTAATAAACAAAGGAGGGAGTGTTATTCCTATATTTTTTGATATAAACTATAATGCTCTATTAAAAATTGATATTTGAACATTTATTTGGTCACCTATAACAAATTAATAAAAGAAAACAGCTTTAAAATATGACAGTACTAATTATTAACACTATTCATTTTTGATATATTTACTTTGTAAAGAATGTATCAAATTGAATTTTATAAAATGTTCCAGCAAGTTGATGTGTATTAAATGTACTGCACAATGTGAAACCAATTTCTTATGATAAATGGGCTTTCATGTTCTCCATACATTTCTGAGCTAGAAATAAACACATCCATTTTTAACTTCACATTTGCAATAATTAAATTTTGTGGGTTATAGCAATTGCATTGATACAGTAGAGTTTGCCAACAAACAAACATACAAATTAATTTAATATATTAGTACAGATTTATACTCAATGATAGTACAATATGATAATAAGATTATATTGTTTTAGCGATTACATTTTGTTTGGTTTTACAAAAATTACAAAGATTTTTTTTCGTTTTGTTGACTCTTTGTAACTTATTTTATTACCTAGTAACTTTCTATTTGATATTGTCACATTACAAAAATTGCATTTAAAATTAATCTAAGATGGCTGATTTAAGTAACAGCACCAGTAGTAGTGATAGTAATACTGATGAAGAAATTGAATTTTTGGGTAATATGAACCAATATTTCAACAAACCTCGAAGAGTATATTTTATTGTCAACAAGAATAGACCATTTACTTAAATGGGAAGAGCAAGATTTTTTTTCCAGATTCCGTATGAGTAAAAATACGTTTAAAATTGTTTTAGAAATGGTTCAACAGGAAGTTACAACTGTCACACAAAGGTAAAATAAAAAAAAAAACCGGAAACTCACTCTGCTGATCATAAGAGGGTGGGGTAGATCTTGGACGTTTGATTTTTAATAAGCTCATAGTAATTTAATTTTTTATAAGTGAAAACTGAAAAGTGAAAACATCAAGACTCAAAAGTAGAGAAAATGTACGTGAAATAAATAGGTATGCCATGATAATAGATTACAATTCATTGATAGAAGTTAGAAACATGTTCATATAACTGATGTGACTAACATCAATTAATGCATTTCGATAGTTAATTAATCTTCAGTTTGTTATACCCACGATGTAGAGAAGATAAGGTGACACCACTTGCACAGTTTTCTATTGCTAATTTGTTTGTTTGTCTTCTTTATATGAGTATAATTTATATTAACATCAAATATTACGAATACAAATTTTAATTAATTTTTCTGGTTGTAAATAGTAAGTGTTAGTAATAGTAGATATTTATAAAACTTATAAGCCAACTATCTTCTTAAGATATTCGGTTCTATTTCTATATATATTTCTATTTCTATTAAGGGTCTGAAATTGAGCAATTAAGAAATTTCAACATAGAGACATATTTTGAATAATTATGGTTTAACCAACATCATTTGTTGAATATAATCGTTATAAATTAATAGAAATAATTTCTGTTTAAAAAGAAAATAATAATTGTTATTATAAATATATATTATATATTACATGTTATAACGCTTGATTTTTTCTAACAAATATATAAACACATTCATTGGTATCTCAATATAAATATATA
>JAIPRK010002002.1:0-33000 GCA_025469195.1 Chaitophorus viminalis
GTACCTGCCTACTATTAGGTTTATGTTAAATATATTTTGAACCTACAAAAATATTGTACAATAAATAACAATATAATTTGGATAACTACAAAATGAAACAAAAAGTGTATATATTTCAGAAGAATCAGTTCCTAGGCTTAATGCTCCTAATTTAAAATTTAATTATATGACGATTGACCATATTATATTAGTAAAGCTGATATTACTTACAGATATTTTTTATTAAATAAAAATTTAACTTTTTTTGAGTTTTATCGTTGGCACATTTAATTAACAAATCATGATCCATTCTTTTTCTTTTTGAACCTCCATTTTCGAATTTTCGTTTAGACATTATTGTAGTATTATTTATATTATTTAATATATTAAAACAGAATTAGCAAAAACTTAAAAGCCACGAGACTATAATAAAAAGCCAAAAGGTAAAATAGAAATAACACTTGATAAAATTAATAATCGATTTATACCATAGGGCATACTGGCATAGAGTAAGAATAAAACAGTTATATGATATTATCATCAAATATCAACATCCACATTGACACATTGAATATTGATAAGCATTGTTTAAAAATAGAACAAGTCGAATCTATTACGATACAATATATTTTTATAAACGTAGATACCAGATACGTCATAAGTAATTATAAGTTATGGTTATCACTCATGGACAATTTAATTTATATTAATATACTTACCTATAACCTATTGATTATTATTTATTATTATGGTTGTTAATTTTTGTCATTTGAATAACGAACATATTTATTTAAATTTACATTTTATACATTATTTAGTTTTAGTAGCATGATAGTAAATACAACAAAATAGGTATCTATTATACATTTATACGGGTATCAACGCGTATTACACAGAGGCCCTTAATAGCTAATGGTATATACAAAAATTACAAATACGCAGCCGCCAGCCGGTATTATTTTACAGTCTCATAAAAATTAATTTTTTTTTCGGGGTTGGGGCCTCAGAGCATAATATTGATGGGGGCCTACCGGGAAAATCCCGATTTCCCGATGGGCCTATCCGCCCATGATTATAGTTGATTTTTATTCATAAGATATAATTATTATCATTTAATTTTATTACATTTACGTATATATAGAAATAAGTATAATGAGATAAACTAACTAAGTAAGTATTACAAGTTTGATTAATGTTTTTTCATTATATTTTATGAATTTTAAATATACATTTCCTAAGTATATGAATTATAGAAACGCTGTAAACTATCTGAAGGCAATGATTATCATATTTATTTCCTTTTTATTATATTTATATTAGTTTGGAATATCAGAAGACACGAAATATAATTGGACAGTTACATAAATATAACAGATCTGAGCATTCTAAACATTATGCCTATGATCAGTATATATTTTATCATTTCATCACTGTAGTAATATTATATCACAAAACAAACGGTTTAGTGATCCTGCAACATATCTAACGGCTTACAAATCAATAGTAATAACATGATAGCTAGCAACTTGCAGTGGTTGAAATTGAAATATAAGACGTATTCTATATACTGGCTAAAAACAAAACTAACGTCTTTGTTTATTTTTCATATTTTGTTTAATCGAAAGTCGGGACTGCGTTAGTATGTTTAATTCCTTCGACCTGTGTGGTTGTATTTTTTTATTTCGCTAAAGTCATTTAAAATAGTTTCGAGCGGATAATTTTTTACAGTCTTGGATAGTGTTTCATTTTCTTTTAGTATTTCAATATTTAAAGTTTTCTTTCAAAGTGTATAATTTTCACAGTGTGAAACAGTGTAATTTTTAATTTTCTTTTAGTATTTCGATATTAAGTTTTCTTTTGAAGTGTTTAATATTTTTACAGTGCGAAATAGTGTATTTTTTTTCATTTTTATTTTTTTTTTTCGATAAATTTCATCAAGACTACGCTTGGCCCGCCGTCGATTCCGCGGCGAAGGATAAAATTTCAGGTCTGCAATACGGACAAGATTTGTAGAAGATAAGTTTATGGTCAAGTGATGGTGGTGATACGTCTTAGATTTTTATTATTTTAAGAATTATTATATTCGTGTTCATTCGATTTAAGTTTAGTTAATCGTAGCTAATCGGTTATTATGTCTAGGCGTTTTCAAGTACAGAGTTGAATTCAGAGAAGTAATTTTTCTTTAGAGTGGTGTTACGATTTAATTTAAATTTTACCGATCACCATAAATTCGAATGCAAAACAATAGTAATTAAAAATTAAAACCCAGAGATACATGCACGGTAAAAACATTATCATTCATCATCTGAATTCAACGCTGGTAGGGAAGAAAGGACGAGTGTCATCACGTACAATATGAAGTGTACATAGTTTACGAGTGTCTTCGAAAATATTGTTCTTGCTCCGATGAGCAAATGAAAAATAGTAAGTAAAATATAAAATCTGTACATTGGACATCTTCACTGCCGGTGCTCGTTCGTTCTACCTTTCGTGGATTAGGCCTACATGGGGAAACCACGTTAAAAAAAATGCACCGAGTGTAATATCTCATGCTCTTATTGGAACTTGTTGTTTCAACATAATAATAGCTAAGGTGATGTGGAAACTTGCACACATTGTCCCTTGTAATACTATGTACCAACACGATAAAAAAAAAAAAACTGAAATGTGCAATCGCAGATGTAATCGCAACAATTTATTGAAATTTGAAATGGATTTCCTGTTGAAATCTTCAGCGGTTCTGGCTAGGCAATTTCTTCCATTCTTACCCTTTTTAACCCCGTTAGAAATTGAATTTGTAAAAATCCTATTCAAGTGAGTTTCAATATTCATGACTAAATTATATGAAACGAAACTACGAACTAAATTTCATAGCTATAGCGGTTCCGGCTAGATGATGTTTTATATTTTTATCGAATTTTCAAAAATCCTTTCTTAGACTATGATATTAGTTATTTGATTGTTATTTTGGTTCGACTCGCAAAATTTACTGCAGGGTATTTTATAATCATCATCATAAAATCAACTTGAAATATCACCTTGGTGACCGTGTTAGTGAAAAAATTATGCACTTGGCTCAGTGTTCAAACATGCTATCAACCCTTAAAAATGCGATTTCCGAAAAATCCTTTTTGGATGACTGTACGTCGTCTCATTATGAGCTATGTGTATGCAAATGTTCAACTCGATCTGTCTAACGGTTATAGGCGATAGGTGACGATGAACAAATCAAGACATATTATTTTATACATACATACTATATATAGATTATAAATTTATATTTTTTCTAGTATTGTTATAGAGCTCGTAGTATTATAATAAAATTTAAAACTTAAAAAACACGTTTAATTCTTATAGCTTCCTATAAGGTACAAAAGAAAGTTGTTACATTGTTAGGTACGTACCTGTATAAATCTATATTATAATATCCGATTTTCTATTTATTTATTTTTTTTTTTTGGTGGGGGTAGGGTTGTACAATTTTTCGGAATGCGATTACAAATTTTGAGGGATTTGTTTTTGAGTATGATTTCCAACTTGCGGATGCCAGCATAACGGGGCAGTTGGAAAGTCTTAATTTTTGAGGTGCCTATTGTAAACAATAATGAACACCACGTCGAGAAAATAAGTTAATAAATGTCTGTAAATGACATTCCGCGTTCTAAACAGCTGCAACGTGCATAATATATAACAATAGACCTTCCACGTGCACAAAGTCGTATATAGTAAATATAATATACTTATACGCTTGTCAAATGTATTGCAACAATGCGTTTGTATGAAACTTTGGTACACGTATACAACACGACGACCTACGTCACGACGCGTCACGTTCTGCGGCTTTTTTCGAAACACGAGTCCGCACGATCAATTACGACGTAAATTGATCGCCGTTCTTTTGACTTACAATAATATACCGTACGCGTAAAGGTATAACGTGCCGTACATGTTATAAAACATGTATTTTATTGAATTTGTTTTGCAAAAATCGCGTAAATTATGCGCACATTTGACGATCAAAAACAATAATTACGTTGTAATAATATATTTATATTGTAGGTACGTATAATTCATAATATTATACAGGTGCGTGAGGTGCGGTACGCGTATATACGCGTCTGGTATGAACGTAACGGATATGATGGAAAAATATATAAATTCAAGTTTGATAAGCGCATATTATAAATATTTTATGTATACTTTTTACACGCAGGATATACAATACGTTTTATACGATATTCCCCAAAGAACCGAGGAATACCTAAACTATATAATATATATATATATATACCTACAATCTACATAGGTTCACGCAGTTCAAACAGCGTTTCGTGGAATTTGTATACGAAATTCAAACAAAATTGCCAAACCATAACAAATATATATATAGATATATTGTACATTACATGATGTATAAACTGTATAATAATATATGGCCCAGCGTATACCGATATAAAGGTCACCGCCGTCGTGCGCACCAATATTATAATATTTCATAATACCTGTGCGGATAACGCATTGTACTATACGACGTCGGTCCTATAATGTATTCTATACGTCTTATTCGGAAAACTCGAAAACGTTTCATATAATCAAGTACCTCATCTGCATCTTTACGGTTTTTAGTCTTTACCGGAAATTTGTTGAGTGCCTTGTTCTTATGGCAAGTTAAAAAATGAAAAGTGTTTTCTTTTATATTGTATTTACACCACGCATTATTATATATGTTAAATAGTCGTAATGATATATATTGGCTAAAACGATAACTTTTTCCGTTTATACATTTTTGTAATACAGTCTTGTGAACAATGCCAATGAGGACCCATCTTTTAATTTTTAGTTACCTATACATATATTTCTTAATACTTTGGCTGGCGTCACTCTTGCTATTAACTGGCGTTAATATCGTTCATATTGTTATACCACTATAGCACTATATATTCTTATTATATAGGTACCAATGTTTATGTTTTAATGCTTAATAATTATAATGTTTGTATTACAAGGGTGAAATTCGTTCGATTAAATAAAAAAAATTCATTGTATTTTATACCTACGCGTCTAGTCCTAATCCTACGTGAATGATAAAAAAAAAAAAACATCAACTTTTAATCACAGATAAATCATTATAATCCTGTATGCGGCGGTGACGAAACCACCAAACGTTCTTATATTTATTTTTACTGTGAAATAAATAATAAATAGGATAATGGCTTTTGTTTTCGACCTGTATGTCGGCGGGCGCGGAAAACGTGAAAGGGTGTGCACGCGTATGCATAATATTATAATAATATATAATACTATGTGTACCTACCTAATAATAACGTATATTATAGCTATAGGTGAATGCACACGCATAAAATACATTATTGTCGTATTCTGCACGTAGTAACATAATATTATAATTTATAGGCCACTTATATCGTATAGCCGTATACGCAGTGGTTGGATTGGAAAAAAAAAATAAAGCAGATTCGAAGTATAGTTGAACAATTAGCGTTCCAAAGCACATAATTGTAAAAGTTACTAGAATAAAATTAGGGAATACGCTATATAATATATTAATATGGAGAAAAATAAAGAGTAGTATAATACATATCATAATGACATAACACGCAGTATATAATGCAGTGCATAATTATATTATATTAGCGACAAACTTCGAAAAAAGTACTCTGGCAAAATTATGATATAACGGTCTGTCTTACATTAAGTAGCTAGGTATGTATATACATGTCTATTTTACAATATTCTACATATCATTCATTATTCATGTATTGATTTACCTTTAATTTAAATTTTATGTACTAGACCATATACATATTCTGGTAAATGATGATAATCTTTCTGCACCCTAGCCATATTTTTGAAATCGTAGTCAGGTCCGTACATAAGCGTAATCTAGGGGGTGCAAAGGGTGCACTATCATTCTGCACCCCTTAAATTTTCTATATTTATAATGAATAACTTGAATGAAAGACATGGGGTTATTGATTCAAGAGTGGTTATTAATGAATTCAATGCAGCAGCAACTGTGCATGGTTGAATGTTAAGTTTAATTTAATGTGTTAATTAGTATGTATTAATATTAAATGTAATAAATCACAGTGTTGACTAATTACTTAAATAATTCAATTTACTTAGTTTTTGTTCATTCATTAAATTTTTATATTTATTTAATGATAATATTAATTGCGTAAAAAATTCTGATCGAGGAACTGGAATTGAGTTAAAATAATGGTAAAAAAAATTGCAAACGAATCGAGGAAATTTGTCATTTTGTACTTTCCTGATTAGTTTTGGACCCCCTGGATTTTAGCGAAATTACGCCTATATACGTAACCATATTACGAGTGTGCTCGGCAGTGATGTTTCCATCAATTTCGGTCGAGGGTATACTATAGCTACGCTACCTGACGAGTCTCTCATATAGCAATTTTCATGATAATCACAGTGATGGTAGAGGGTGAAAATATAGATAATATGTAAATTGTTAATAGATACTAACAAAAACATTTAAAAATTAAAGAGCTGATCGTCTGAAGTAAAAATTAATATCCATTACAAAATGCATTTAGACAATAATATTGTTAAGTCGATTGTTATATTATATATTTTTATATTTCTTCACGGACTGCTTGAAAGTATACGCAGTATACCCGTGAATTTTCAAAATAAACTTGAGAGCATACGGCGTGTATGTAATATACCCTATGGGAACACCACTGGTGCTCGGTGCCACTGATAACGTTTAAACGAACGTGATAGCACTGCAGTAGCGACAGTTGGCTCGCGTATCTCCGCGGGAATGAGGCGAAAAAAATAAAAAAAATAAAAAAAAATACCGTAAAACTCGCGTGCACCACCGTGTAGGTATATTATAGTAACATTGTGAACACACATTATATCATAATGTTGCTGCAATACACATCAAAAGGGGACGTTTATGCCGTTTTGATGTCGCAGCGGGGCATCACGCTGCGCGAGCGCATCTGTTGCAACGTGCTGCATTTGTTGCAGTTCATGCGCATGTTAACATAATATATATATATATATACATCGCGACCGCCTCCGACGCGTATTATACACTATAGTACAAGAGCGTTTGAACATAAAACATAATAATATATATATATATATGCATTATATACATATATGTACAATATGAATAATGCGCCGAGTATATACTACATGTAAAGCATAATATTTTATATTATATTTGTGAATACGTGTGCGCTATGTGTATTGTAGAATAATATTTTACGGTCGGGTTTATATTGTACACAATAAATATACACAAAACTATACCTACATACTTAATAAAAGCAACACGACAACAATCCCGCGGAGCGAATTTTTCAGTTCCGGATCTCCCGTCGCGCGTCTGTTTTTATACCCGGAAATATAACACGCGTGTTTTCGACCAATAAACGTGATGCTCAAGTCCGCGTTTTTATGGAACATCATAATATTATTATTATTATTACTACTATAATGACACGTGCTCCTGGTACGCGACAGACTCCGTCACCGTATATAATATATGCGCATTACCGCGTGTTATAGTCACGGGGTATAATATATGCTCTACCCGTAGTACCTATATATTATAATATACAGTGAGTGAAAAACCTGTCTTTAGAAGGATTCTGCACATGGATACACAGAATACCGAGTACGCCCATCTTACGAATCCACATTCGATTTGGTCACATTTCATAACGTATAATATATACACAATTAATATTACTATGCAAGTACCTATAATACCGCGCAGATAAGCTGGAACTGACCATGCCACAAGAAGTTATTTTATTTGATAAACTTTATTTGGTTTAATTTACTGTGAACAAAACCAGTGACTATAACACTGAACTATAATATAATAAATAAAAGTAATTTGTATAATTAACTACTTTCTGTGTTACATGCCCTTACGAAAATCCTATTTAGTAGTTTCACCATTAACTGTATAATATAATAATTCACGTTATAATTTATCGTTTTTTTGGGTCCCCTTTTTGGCAACTTTTGCCGGTTGAAGTATTACTATAACACCCGTCACCGACAGCGAGAAGCGTGCCGCACGGTAAACCACGGGTACTTATACCTACCTCGACGACTATTAAACCGTAAATCAGTAAATTTAAGACGTAAACTAATTTTCGAGAATGGGATGATTCTATAAAACTCCAAAACAGCATTAAATGTCTATATTATATTTAAAGTTGGAAATTGAAAGTGACACACGAGTTCCAGAAGTTGCATTTTTATTGCGCGCCGCGATTGCAGCAGTATACTATATTATGCAGTTGCACTGTAGTAGCAGTATAATATGTATGACGTGTCTTGTGGTATACAATAATATGATAAAATTACAAATTATTATAGTTTACGATTGAAATAAAATGATACACGTCAAGATCTAGATCATGCACATTGCACATGTACCTATTTTATCGCATACATTATATATTATACCTGCAGCATGTTCATGTGTTATCATTCATTACTTCTTTAGTCATTATCAATATTATGTATTCATGTGTTTATATATAGGTACGACACAGAGTTCTGAATATACCATAGGTATACACGCATTACTCAGTCGTAGAGAACGATAAAAACGGAAAATGAAACTCGACACGACCAATAATAATATAATATATAGTCGTACGCGGCAGCCGCCATTTTGAGACAAGTTTTTACGAATAACATATATATTATAATGCGTGCTATTGTATATTATTTTATTCCTGCGTGCCTACCCACATAATACGTATGTAAACATAATATGTATCACATGTATTATATATATATATATATATGGTCGTACGTATGTTATAAACATTATAATATACGACTACACGCGACTACACCTATATGTAATATATAGGTATCTGGTATAGGGGCAGCCGGAGGAAAACGAACAATAATATAATACGTACAGCAGTATAGTAGGCGGACTTGACGCGAGCATATAATTAAGGGCTGGGGGGGATAGGGAAATCCCTCGAAAAATACATGTACTATATGTATAGTATTTGTGATGATTTCGTGTACATACACTACATAATATTATAATACAATACATATTATTATATATTTGAAATAATTATAGTGTATACAATATTATACTCGTACATGCCGTGGATGTATATGCGAGTATTATATTTTAATGTATATGTATAAATATATAATAACTACAGGAGACGGTGAGCTGCAATGTCTTCTGCGGTGAAAAGAAAAATGAAGGGTAGCCGTAGGCCACCACGCGACGACCGAATCCGCCACAAAAATATTACGTGCGTGCGTGTAGGTTTGTGTGTGTGCGTGTGTGTATTTGTGTGTAAGTGTATACGCGTGTATTTTAGGCCGTCGACGCCACGGCCAGGTTTAATTACATGTCTCTCACCGTGTACAGTATAATATATAATATGTGCTGTGCGCGTGTAACGATAATATTTTAATGCTCGCTCGTATGGGGCAGGGGGTTCTGGGCCGTGGGGATGACCGCCTCCCGTATATACGTGTACGATTCATATATGTATATTATTATTATTATTAATATTATACGATATATATATATATATATACATATATATGCGTAATGTAAAGCGTGTATGCGCGTGGCTACTCGGGTCGTACGTGCACATGCGTACATATACGTATACTTGCGAAGAAAAAAATGAAAATAAAATAACAATATATATATATATATATATATGTATAATGTATATGTATTATATACGTTAAGAAGAACAGTCGGTCCGTCCACGGTGAGTGTATTATAATATAATGTATACGTATACGTATATATATATATATATATATACGTCCTACACGTGTATAATATATATGTATTATAATAACAGTCTACCGCCGTCGTCATCGAGGGAAAGAGGGGCGTTAATACACGTCGGTGCGCACATATTGTAGTATTATACACACACGTATATACAGTACACACGCATTTATTATGACTTTTTGTTTTTCTTCCCATTATATTCTCATTCTTCCGCGCGAAGGGCACCGTATTGTTTGTGTGCGAGCGTATATTATACATATACGACGTACACACATACTTATACGTGGCAACCTGTTAATTACTGCTACACACACACATGTAATAGTGTATAATATTATAAATGCATACCGTATATGCGTGTGTGTTCATGGACCGGTGCAGTGCACCGACGATGTACCCGTGTACCTATAAATATATATATATGTATATTATATACACCTATATAATATGTACCCGACGTCATGTGCACCGGGTAGGCGTGACTAAACCGCGGAACCGCTTACCGCCGCTACCTTAAATGCTTCTTTTATACATAATATTATATGTTATGTGCGTACGTAACCACCGACGTGCCCACCCGTATATTATATACTGTAACGTACATCTTATATATTATACACCCTGCTCCTCCTCCTGCAGGCGCGCTCCACGGGTCTGCCACTGCAACAGCCGCCACTGCAGCACGGTCGTACCTCCCCCGCACATGATAACCTCCTGCGATATAATATAGTCTATACACACAGTTCTTTTGTTCCAACAAAATTTAGATTATATATAATGTATACCTGTATAGAGGTGTACGTCCCTTACACGAGCACTGCGATGCCATCGTATACTATAATATAATATTCACAATATTTATGTACATTATTTTTTTTTTCCGTTTGAACCGAGGTCCGGACGAGGACTGCATTTTACTTAGGCATTATTACTTTTGCCCGGACCCCATCGTTTATTGAATTTACAATAATTTTACAACAGTTTTACATATACGTGACCTTATATCCCATCGTTCACCGCGCAGTATGCAAGTTAATATCAATTGGGATATAAGACCGCGACCGCGGTACATTTTTTTTCTCTGTTGATCATCGTCCCACCCGTGGTGCCATCGAAGGGATATTAGAACGGCGCGCCGCGGAGTGGTGGTGGCACCTTCACCGGTTCCGCGTTAGCTTATGTACATCATCTTCATATATACATTATGTAACGTTTTATCTTATATTCTATTATTATCAATAAAGTTCGTTTAAAGTCTAAAATAACCCATATCTACATAAAGAATATATCCTGCAAACGGTTACCGCGGTTTCTAAATTTAAGACTTTTAATATACACAACGCACGCGAATTATTCTAGATTTCTAGGTATACTTACAACCCAGCTATATGTTCAAACTTCAAACACTGCAGAATCGATAAGAGTCATTGTAAAAAATATACATCCTATAAAATTCCTATGCAATAGAAATTTTATCAACCCTCAAGTTTGTATAGATTTATGAGAATTTATTCAAGTTATAGGAATTTGAATTATATAAAACAGAATTATGTATTATTGCATTTGTGTAAAGAAATCCTAATATAATTACATAATTACCAGACCATGTAAAAATGTGTACCTATATACATAATTATTATTAATTATGTATAATTTCATGAACTTGAAATCGTTTATTATAGAGCCATATATATTACTATATATATTACTCTGTATTATATTACTTTTGGCCAATGTACTATGCGAGCAGGAAAATTATTGACTCCTTAATCCTAAGCTAATGGTCTGAATAAAAAATCTTTCGTACGTGATATAAAGAAAAAATATTGCTATTGGTAAGAACTACAACAATTATTGGATTTAGATACTGTTTCAGGTATATTCAATCGTATAATATGTCGTATATATCGTATATTCAATCGTTTGCTTACGTCGTTTCTATAAAAAATTGATAGTACTTTCTCAGATAACATGAAAGTCTTTGAATGAGTATTTTAATGTTATCTATGTTTATGTATAAATGTTAAATAGTTCAACTATATAGTTATAAGTGTATAAAAACGAGATATCGGTATACTCTACAATGTAGAACTATTACTTTGACTTTAATTTGACTTCATTAGTGCTATATATCTATAACTGTTTTGATTAAAATTAAATGTAAATCATAAGTTTCATTTTTAGATATTTTATTTTATATGGGCAATATTATATAAAATATTGTTTTTAATTATTTCTTAACTAATTCTTTTGAAAACATGCAAATATTTTTTGTAACGAGTATAAATCATCGCAGCAACGGGTCTTCAAGAATGTCCAAGATCTAATGTTTTTTATTTTAAATTATTTTATATTATCCATATTAAAACCAAATTTTCAAATTTTTTCTGCAAAATTGATGTCATATTTTGTTATAAGTAATAACCAATTGATCGGAAATGAACAAAAGTTAGAACTATATTAATAAGTCACATTTTCATCGTAATGTCGTTTCCTCGTTTGTTCTATTCTAGAATATAAGAATAATATACTACGGTAAATATTATTTTTGATTGTATAATATTATTCGAACAATCAAAAATCGTGTATAATAATATCTACGTACCTATATGGTTATACGTTCTACGAAAACCTTTTGTTATCATATCGTTTTTTATTCAAAGAGGACCAAAGTCATGGGAGCCGTTTTGTGTCGTAGTCATTTCTCGACGTACAGATCTCCACGCGCGTCCCGCCTGTGTAATTCTGCAGCCCGCACGACAGAACGGACTAATAATATTATAATAATAATATGTATGCCGCCGACCGCGTAATCTACATACTTTCTTTTGTGTTTTGGCCTTTTTGCACGGTTCATTCCTGTACACAATAATTTATTTACGTTCCCGTGTGTATCCTCTTTGTTAAATCTTTTTTTCCTCATCGGAAGAACGATCGCAAAACGCGTTTGATGATAATAATAATCATATTATTAATTATTATATATATAATATATGGTAGAATTTTTACTACATTTTATAATAATATAATATACAAACGGCTTATCCGAATACGCTCATTTTCTACGTTTTGATTTATATTGTGTAGGAATATTTTTTGGCAAACTGAATGTGTATAAATATGTACATATATATACATCGGTACATTCGGCATATTATTATAAATCTAATAAGTGTTAAGTAATTACTCATATAATATATTATAAGGTATAAATAATTAATTATATAATCCTTTTTTGAACTATTAAATGCTGAACTTTCAAACTTATAGGTAGAACATTTCAAATTTTTAGTATAAACTATTATTTATCATAGGCTACATTGCTGTTATGAAAGTTGTATAAAATAATACACTCTATATAAATAATAGTTGAAATAATTTCTACAAAAAATAGCTTGGCTGTACAACGCGTATAAATTGCGATACATCGATGAATAATAGGGCAAAAAATAAAAAAAATAAAAATAGTAATAATAATAAATAGTTGTTCGAAATGCATTGCTCGTCTATACGTGTTTAAAATAGAAATTTGGTGTTCACTTTTTTTTTCTTAGTACACCGTGCTACTAATACATTATAATATATATAGATGATAATGATCGCAGACGGATCGATAAATCAAATTTGAGTAGGTAGCTTTTTGGATGCTCGTCGTCGTCGTGACCCTGACTGACGAGAGAATAATATAATGAAAAAAAAAAAACCACTGCCCTATTGTTTTCATGGCGTTTTTCGGTTTACGATTATGCATTATATGTAAGGGGCGAGAACACGCCCACTCGACTATCATTACCTACGCTATATATAGGCAACCACCGTGAGAGAGTTAATAGTTATAATTGCTGTCGGTGTTCCAGCGCGCACAAGAATGTTGTCGGGTAATATTTATGCATTTCATTGGGTAAAAAAATATAAATAATAATCATTTGGACGAGCAATATATATATACGCTATTTTATTTTCATTTTTAACACACACGTTGTGTATATACTATTAGATACTGTCTCGAATATATATATTTACATCACGTGTATTGTGTGTATGTATATTTATAAAGTACAATCATTTTATATTTAGATCATAATATGCATTGTAAAAAACAATGTCGAAAATTGATTGAAGCATTATATAATATTATTATATTCTCATCGGTCACCTGTTATTTCTCGAAAAGAGTCCGATATATTACAAAGATTTTGTCTTTTTCATCATCACGGTCGATTATTCTTCTGTATTGGCGGGTGTTTCTTATCATTTTGATTTTTGTCTAAAAATAATTAATTTTAATATTGATCGATCTAATTATGAGTAGTATTTTTTCTATATTATACCTACGTAATCGCGATATTTTCAATATATTTTATAATTATTATTTATTATCATACATATATGTGGATGACGTATATTCGTGAAGATTAGTTTTAAAATACAAAATTGTTTAACAAGGAAAATCCAGAACGTATGCACCTACACTATAACATTACACTAACGTCTAACACGTTTGGGCGCATAATGAAAAGTTCTCCTACAAATTGTTAACACGTTTGGTTCGTTTAGGTTATCAAAGAGTAAATAGACGAGAAAAAGACATAAACACATGGACGTAAAAATTTTACAAGGATCACCGATCCGACTACTTTTAGGGTTATCTTATTTTATGCCATGGCGAATAAAAAATGCGTTTACGGTTAACCAGTAATGTTTCCATCAATTTTGTCGAGAGTATACTATTCGTTGACGAGTCTCTCATACGGCAATTTTTTTGGTAAATATGATGATGGTAGAGGGTATAAATATAGATATTATGTAAAAAAATTGAAATAGTAATGTGCTGAACGTCTGAAGTTAAAAATTAATATCCATTATAAAATGTATTTAAACGATAATTGTTAAATCAATTGTTATATAATATTTTATATTTGTCCATGAACTGCTTGAAAGTATACGTATAGTAGTATACGTAGTACGAAAATGTACGGGTGTACATTTTCAAAATAAAGTTGAGAGCTTACGGCGTGTATGTAGTATACCCTATGGTAGAGATTCCCAATCTTTTTTAATTCATGATACCCTTTATTATTTTCTAAAAATCCGAAGGTACACTATGCCCTATGCCCTATTCATTATACTGAATACGCAATAATAATATATCATGTGTTCAAATTTATATTTTGTAACTTCGGTTTTATTTAGTTAAGTGTCTTAGTATAAACAAAAATAGTATAAGTAGTATTGAGTATAGTCCGTTTTATTACTCACAGTGCTACATTTTTCAGGAAGTCGTTAAAAAAAAATATATATTTCAAATAGTTTCGCGGCATCCGGGTTGAGAACCTCTGCCCTATGGGAACAACCACTGCAGTTAACCCGTTTAAAACTTTAATCGTGCATTATTTTTACCATTCTATATTATGGATATTGAATATTTTCGCGGGCCATATTATTATTATCTTACAACGATCCCGTTGGGAAAAAAATCATCGAATAACAAAACGGTTGGTACAAATGCGCTTACTAAGAACATCGGTGACTTCAAACTGGTATTGTATAATAATAATATCCTATACAACTACAGCGCCGATGACGACGTTCCATCGGTCAACGGAATAGGCATCGGTGCGGGGAGATGTTTATCAGATGTCGATAACGCGGACTGCGGTTCAACGTTTATAAATTCTGTAATCAATTAATAATATAATATTTATTCAGAATTCAAAATTATACCTACTATTATATACGTACAATAGCGTTGCGATAATGTTGTATGTTGTATCTGTTCCGCGTTAATCGTCGCCGTTCCTATTGTTCGCGTACAGTGCACAACGATATTATGTTCTAATTATTTGTACGCCTTTGTGCATTTATATTCGCTATTCGCGACGATAAAACACTTATCGTTTTCGGTGGGCCACATCGGACGAGTGAGCCGTGACTGTGCGTCGCCGTTTCGCCCTGTAATAGTATACCGTCGTCATTGTTCGCATCATCCATCATGGACGTGTCGGTCACAGATTCGATCGAAGCCGCCGCCGACGCCGCCGCCGCGATGAACCTGCTGCGCGACAACGTCCATCTGGCCGGTACCGTCGGCCGCGGCATATGGTACTACCCGCCGACGGTGCTGGACGAGAACGGACGGCTGTGGGGCAGCTACGCCGACCACTTGGACCGCGTGTTGGAGAACCGGATGGCCGTGCGGTGCCACTACCGGTCGCTGCAGCCGGACGCGCCCGTGCCCGTGCTGTTGGGCCGTGCCGGCCACGTGGCCACGGTCGAGGCGTTCGCGGCCGGCCTGCTGACGTTCTACCGGCCGCTGTTGACCACGGTGGACGCGCTGCGCACCGATCTGGGCGCCAACGCCGTCTTCCTGGTGGCCGAGGCCAACATCTTGTACAGCATCGCGGCAGCCATGCGCCGCCCGTGACGGTTTTATGTGTTATAATACCTGAGAAAGTACAGCCGACCGCAAGCAACAGTTGTTTTCACGTTGTACACTAGACGCGATTAATATTAATAATACGTAATATCGTCCTGCACGGGACATTCGTTTTGTCTGAGCAATAATAATCGTATTTTCGCGTGTACCTATTTAATACATATTATAATATAAAGTATACTTGTGCGTTTTTATTTCTACACGTATTCAATTTCCTCTTCCCGCACTGTTCAGGCGTGACTGCACGAGCTTTGCGCCGCAGTAGTGTATATATTGTTTACTATATTATTATGTTTAGTGACAGACTAGAAATCAAATTTATCTGTAATAATTAATTCAAAGGTGCCTATTAGGATCGTCAAAAAAACGTAAATGATAAACAAATATAGTGAGTATACGATATACTATATTCTATTGCTCTTGTATTTTAGTGTTTATAGTGTTTATACCTAGATAATATTATTATTAGATCCCGCTGGATTCAAAAATAATTTTTGAAAATATTTTTATGAGATGTCTATCCATATATCATTGATGATAAGTATAATCGAAACATAAGGTAAACAAACCTGATTTATTGTAGAATAACTAGATTGTCTATAATAATTACTTATAGTATATTACATCATTTAAAACTTTTTTTTTCAAGTCTTGCAACTATTGATTTGTGTTCTCCGATATACTAGTAAAAATGTTTATAATTATTTACTATACTGTTATTTGATCAATATAGTCTTATGAATAAACATATTGAGGATCGTGTAGACTATGGAAAAAAATATAAAAAGGTACAAACCACCCAACAGTTATATATATATATATATACCTGTTATATCAATAGGTATATTATGTTAAGACGTAATCGTGTTCACACTTAGTAGAAAAAAAGATTTAATATCTCAATTATATATTATATACATTGTTAAAACACAAATCGTATAAGAAAAAGCATGTGTGTCAAAAAACCACGACGTACGTTTGTATTTAGTTTACGTGTATAAACACTATACAATAATATATATAACATTATTTGCCTCGTCAAAATTAGTCTTTTCACATGATTATTAGATATTTTCTTATTGCAGTGTATATTATATACGTGTAAATTATTACGTTCATATAGGTCGTCGCGTCGTCTCGTTTTGTCTCTGTCGTAGAACGAAAGAAAAAAAAAAAGCTGTCGTCTATTCGAAACGGAAACACGTGTTGGGAATGTGTGCGCGCGTGTTAATTAACGCAATTAACATTACAAGAGGCGCCTACAACTTCTGTATGATATAATACGGCCGCCGCCGTTCCGTGGGATTTCACGAAAAACTTATGTGTGTGTGTGTGTGTGCCGGTGGTGGTTTTTAACGCAGAGTAAACGACACGTGACCGCCGCGCGCGCTCGCGTGATATATGACGTATGCGCACTATATTACACCGCAAACGCGATTGACAAACGGTTCCCGTCATCAACCGACCGTCGTCGTCGGTTGACAGTTTCCCGGTCCTTGTAATATATATACATATATATAAACGTATGAAATGCCGAAAAACAGTTTTTCGGCCACGGGCCATTTCTTACGCTCCGTCAAAAAACTTTTTGCCGTCTATTTCGTCGAGGGACAAGCACGTGATGGAGATGAGTAACGAGAGAGACAAACAGAGAGAGAGAGAAAGAGTGAGACAGAAGAGGATTAACCTATATATAGGTTATGTTTGGTTAAATTACTTTACTCAAAAAGTTCAAAACTGACGAGATATTCACTTTATTTGCTTTTTAAATATCTCAATCTAAATGTTCCACATTAATTTTGTTAGCAGCAACACGTTTAATCATAACTTTTTATGAAAAATAAAAATAAGTGATATGTTGTATAATAGTCGGATTTTTGTTATACAACTCTTGGAACTGCGTCAAAGTTGAGATAAAAAAATATTATTGACAACTGTATGAAGATTTAGGAAATATTGCAGAATTAGGTACCTATGTATCCATATTAGTCATAAGTTATAAGTGTATGTTATTTTGTTCCGAATCTTAAGAAATCTTTTACATTATTATTGTTATTGTTCAAAATGACTGTAAGTAATGCATACGTTTTTTATACATGTTGGAAATTCTTCTTGGGTATAAACTTAATTTTTAATGAGAAAACTAATATTATTTTTATTTCTCAGCTATCATTGCACTAAAACCATATTAGTATGTTCTCATAAGATATATAATACATAAGGAATCGAATCAAGATCACGAGAACGGGGAGGAGTATTCAGTGTAATATACTAATATTCACACATATATACCGGACGATGTATTAAAGAATTATACTCATAATGTCGTATAGCCGGGCAGGAAATCGTAATTGGTCCCGTGTACGCACTCGTCGGGTGGGTCCGACACGCGTTATTAAATCGCAAGTTTCTATCCGAAAACGTCGGTGCGTCTGCCTCAAGTATATTATTATAATAGTCATTCCTATTGGGATACGGACGCGGACAGACGTTTTACGATGTTATTATATTTACATAATATGTGTATACGGTGTGTTCTTTTTCTCCTCACACGGTTTTGAGTTTTTTCTTTTATTTCGGGGGTTTTTTTTTGTCTCCGCTCCAGACCTAAACAGACGCAAGACGTGTACAATACGATTTTACGCATGCGGTCTTGTTAATTGGTAAAAAAGAAATAAAAAAAGCGCGTATATTTTGTACAATAATAGTCGCGCTAAGAATTTCAAAAACTTGTAACATCACGAACTGCAGAACATAGAGAGATGATCTTTTGCACGAAGCGCGTGTAAACATCATATACTTGTATTATATAATAGGTATATAATATATAAGGTATACGCGTGAATGTATTATACACGGATCGACGATGCGAAAATTGATTAAATTCGAATATTCGTCCGTCATCCGGTTTAAAGTCGATTCTAGACACCGTATACAAGTATTATACGCGCGTCTACCTGTATGTATTTTATACGTACACACATACACTCATCTACACACACATATATATATATATATATTATACATACGTCATTGATTTTTATAGTTCACCGTGTATACATAGGTATGTATAATATGTTTATACAGTTAGACAACGATCATACGCTACGTGTGCGCTCTTCGGCGTCTTTTAATTACCGTAACTGTCCTCCGATCGTGTTTTTGATGTTGCGCGCGCGCGCTATCCGAGTTGACGTAATTGATTCGATTTGGACGTGTCACGTACTTACTGCAGTATACGTATAAAATAATATATCGTCTGCTCGACGAAAAAGTCGTTATTTTTTTATTATTTTTATTTTTATTTTTTTTGTTTTGCCAGGATCGTGTTTTATTTTGTTATTACCTACAGATTTTTTTTTTTAAAAAAAAAATTCCGGGAAAACGTTCAGTTAGATTTGGATTTGTATAGATATTTTTATTTTTTATTATTATTATTATTATTATTATTATTATTTTTTTTTGTCCAGATTAAAACGTTCCACAAACCTAATGGTACAAATTAATTAAAAGTGTGCTTAGCGCGGTGACCCACAAACACAAGCCGTACAGAATAAAGAGCTGCGATCATATAAAAATAAGTAGATGACTCTACTCCACTATTATTACAATATAGTCGATCACAATAATATTATGTATAACGCACGCGTGTCTCCGTGGCCGGTATGTGGTCACGTTTCTGATAACGAAAATGACAAAGAAAACCGCTAGAGGGGACTGAAATATCACAGAATATTTTTCATAATAGTTTGAGCCGCATGCGCAGCTTTGTCCCTGATACGTATATCTCCTTCGCGTCACATTTAAGTTTAAGAATTGAAATTTGATGACGAATAAATTAATGTGTATAGATAACGTCATTACTCGCAGGTTTTATTCTAATAATTTTTCTTCATTATTCAAATTTTACATTCATGTCATTCAGATACATTTTGATTATATTATGTTTATTGATCATGCCGATCAATATCAGAGTACCTACAACCTACTGCGGGACGGGGGTAGTACCCTACTAGAGTTAAAAAAATCAAATTGTATTCGAATTTTATGATACTATAGATGTTTAATTTTTGTTTCATTATCAAAATTATGTAGATAAAAATTCAAAATAAAATATATCCATCAAAATAATTTTATAACACTATTCAGATTCCTACATAACAGTACTCACTGTCGCTACTCATGCGACATGCATTATATAACTTATTTAATATTATGTATGTCCAGGTATATAAATTTAGTGCCTTTCAAACTTCCTATAATGGACACCTATGATATCGACCATCATCTATCACTATCCAGTAGCATAATATGATAGTATACAGTTTGATAGTTAATCAAAATGATTCATCCGATTTCAAATACTTACCTCTACATTTTTAAATTTTAGGTACCTACAAAATAATAAATATTAAGCATTGGATAAAAAAATAATTTATAATCTAATCAATTGTGCCCATCATGAATATGCAATGTGAGCTCCTTTGGTCGCAACAACATTTAATTCTGGAAATCAAATTCATTTCATCATTCTTGTTGTAGCCCATTGTAATTATTCCATCGCTGTTGTAATTAGATTTTTTACATCATCGACGGCTGATGGAAATATTGAAATGTAATCATAGCTATTACCATGTACTTATACCAAAAAGAAAAAAAATATGTATTGCGTGAGATCCGGTTATCTAGGAGGCAACTGAAAAGTGTCATTACGCCCATTGCGATCAATCCAATATTAGGGAGTGATTCGTTTAGGAGGCCACATTATTGCCGAAATTTTTATATAACCAATTAATGACATCCTAAAACTGGGAGATATTTCATAGTTGGTACATAAATTATAATGTTTTCAATTTACTTTTATAGCTATAGGTATAACTATTTGAAGTCGTGAATGGATAATTTTGAATAGCTCTATATTATATTAAAAATGCCTTTATAAACTACTGAATTATTAATTTGTCTGTATAAGTTTTAATCAATCACATACTCTAAGCCCTAAGATGTAACATAGTGCTAAGAATATGTTATTTTTATTTTTGTTGCGAATAGTAAAAAATACGATGTAATAAAATGAAATAATATATTTAATAAAAAAGCTAAATATATCTAAGTTTTAACAAAAATGTATACAAAACATATTTGAAATTCGTCATCGCACATGACGTATCATGTAAGATCTTGTTTTATGTTTTATTTTTATATATTACTACCAAGATATTATATTGCTTGGATTTGAATGACTCTCTCGGCATGTGTGCATGACAGTTCGGCCAGTTGACTGACAGGATTTTAAATTTTGTTGTACGTCTTGGTGGCGGTCGTGGTGTCTATTAATTATATATAATATGGCGGTTAGCTATATACATATACATACGAAATCAAAATTAAATTTTCGACCGGTATCTGCGTGGACTTATACTCTCAAGTATGGATAATGACTATACCTACCTACATACCGTGTGCGCCACGCGTGTATACAATATAATACACCTCTGTCTTCTACTCGTGTACCTATCTATATAATCAATGCGTAAATCGATTGGTGAAATAATGTTCTTTGAAGTCTAAATGCGTACAACGTACAGGTATATTATCGAAGTAAACTTGATTTCAATACTGATGCGATATAATTGGTTGTTTTTGGTTTTGTCAAATGCACTATTATCGCTAAATAACTACCTATACCTATGCAGTAAGTAACTACAAATTATTTAGGTATACACTCATTACATCGAGAAACAAACGGTTGTGTATTATTATACAATAATAATAATAATAATAATAATAATAATATTATACGGAATATTAGACGGATGGACGGCCGACCTTGTCGCTATAGAATTCAACAAAAACCGGTTCACATGGGTGTACATTGTGCATAAGTGTATTAAATATTTCAATTCAGTATATTATTATTACGATATAAGTTATTAATGGAATTTGAATATCGCGAGTGTAATTTTTTGTCGAAACTAACTACAGGCTATATGTGCCTACATCGCGTCTAAGCACACATATTATATTTATATATATACATATTGTATGTATGATTATGGCCAGTCAATGAGGTAAGTATTTTAGTTCCCTTTAATACATATCAAAACTGCCGTATACGATAAAGACTTAATTATAATGCTGTCAATTCCATTATAAAAATCTACGGATTTTAAGAGGAAAATTTAAATTAAATTATTTATTAGAAAAATTAAACGATATGAATTGTTTATTTTATAAGTGCGTACACTTTAAATTTATTACAATTCGACTGTTAATCATTATAAATCAATCAAAAACGTTTCAGAGAAAATTATTTTACCTAACCTAACATAAGTTATTATATATTTACCTACTGCGCGTGGCGTGTCAATATTGAACTATTGGTGCATGACCCGGTGGCGCTGTGGCAGAATACATACTAGAGTCATACATACAATTTTTTATCACGCCTAGTATATATATTTTATCAATGTGGCATTTTATCAGTGATAGTTTATTAGTTTATTAGTAACGTTATAATCGTCATGAACTCGTGAACAATGGAATTGAAAAACGTATAGTTTTGCAAATCGTGCAAAAAGATTGTACAACGTGGTCGGCGGAAAAATCCGTTACCTCATTTACATGTGTATTTATTGTCTTTCGATAATTTTTTTTTGCCAAGTGTTGCGAACGGAAAATAGTCTTTTTCTCCCTAGTGCCGAATACTAGTATTTACCGCTCGCCGCTATATAGAAAAGAGTCACATTCCGCTGCATCTAGTTTAATAGCATAGACAATTAAACTTCCGGTACAAGCGTGATAACAAAATACGTTTTGTCTTTTACTGAAAATACTTAATGTAGTCTTTCGCTTCAAAATACGAACGACACCGGTAGGCGGTAAGTCAATGATTACTATAATATAATATTATATACCGACGTTAAAAATAATGATTGTAAATTTTAATTCATATTATACGCCGCCACGTGATTATGTCTAACATTTTTAGAACACGAATTTCCGATTATCCTGTAAAGTATACTATGGATATATACATACTCTTCGCGAAATTATTATACGCATTACCTGCAGCTTTAATGATTACTGCTCACAGACCAACAATGGCAGTAGGTAATGTTGTTTGTATATGTTGTTTAACAATATTGAAGTGGCCTGCGGTTAGAAATTATTAAAAAAGAAAAAAATACAATAGCCAACTGTAATTTACGCAACCACATATAGGTACGAATGGCTATATATACATATATGTACAAAAAAATACACGGTAGTTTTAATACGTTATGATGTACTTATTACAAAATTTAGTTTTGACAAAAAAAAAAAAATTTGAGACGGGTCCAATACAACAATACTATAAGCGGTTCTCCTCATTTTCCGCACTATTGAACCAAGTGTATTATATATTTCTATAATATATATACTTATACATCATGTACGTATACTGCACTACTGCTAATTTACATGGACGCGCGTAAAAATATTATATTGATTTGTAGGCACTTCATGTGACGGTGCTTATGCCAACCGGTTCGTACTAAAATAATAAATAGGTTTGCGCATATACTGGTGAAGAAAAAAACGGAAAAAAATTGTATTAACTATTATAATATATTATGCTATAGTAAATACACACAGCACAACAATAACAATATTAATAATAATAATAATACTACTATCGGCGGTGTAGTGAAATGGGGTCGGGGGAGGGAAAATCATTGAAATTCGGCGACTCGTCTGCAGCAAGCAAATAGCCGCGGTCGCACGTACTTATAACTACCTAATAATATGTTTAGAAGGTTATGTTTATAGTGTATATAATATATATTTCCGAAATTGCTTTTTCTACGGCGGCGGCAGCGGTGCGATTATTACAGACGTAGACGCGCGTATATATGTGGTGCATGCGTGCAGTTAAGTCGTTTTTTATTCGACCAATACATAAAGCCATTATCGGTATCGACGAACCGAAAAGTTTGTTCAACTCGACCGCGTGCTGTACCTCCATAATATACGTTTCCGATTTGTGTTTGTTTTATCGCGAATTCGGCGCAGCGTCCATGATATATGTATATATATAAAAGGGGCACGACGGGGGCGAAAAAAAACAAAACTTCAATACATATATAATAAAAACTTTTTTATTATTATATTCGAGACCGATATTTACCGACATTTTATTGTGATTATATATGTATAGGTAATAACTAATAATAATAATATATATAATACATATATAATATTATATGTACCGTTCCCCCGTATAGACTCGTTGTATTATAGGTAAAATAATAATAATATAATATTCGTTTTATACGCCCGCGTTTGTATGTATATAGGTACACACCAGCGTTTTTGTACAGCGCTCGTTTTGCCACTGCTGAAGCCACCGCATTGCGTAGCGACGGTTCGAATGACATTTTAATTATGAAAACCGTCAGCGAGGGCGGCGGTGGCGTAAACACACACACATACAATATATATACGTATTTATTACACTCACACGCGAGCGTAGAAGACGCGTCAAAATATACGTATTTTGCCGGCCGCTATAAATCAACGGGGCAACCCCAATTTACACGCAGTGACAGCCTCCGGCCTCCGTGCCGCCGTCCGTTTATTACAGCTCTTTCTCTCTCTTTCATTTTCTCTCCGTCTCTTTTTCTTCTTGTATATATTATAATATATATAGATTTATGTGTTTTTACATTTTACGTCGTAAAACATGCACGCGGCGTTGAATACAACGGGAATAATATTTTTGGGTGACACAAATCGTGTTGCGTTTTTATATTTCATTGTATTTATATATTTATAATTATATATATATATATATATATATGTTTATAGAGTGTGTACTGTTTGCGCATGTTATTCGGCGGTAAGAATAAATCCTTCGTCGAATAATCGCATGCTGAAAGTACCTCTCTGTAGTATACATAATATTATATATTTGTACAAGTACCATGCAGAATGCTTTAATATATAAGGACGCAAACGCGTTTAGTGTTTGTATAAATTTACTTCCGTTTTGTAGACATATAATAATATGCAAACTAGGTTGTATGTCGTTGTCGCATCTTGGTACGGAAATAACGCGAAGACGACCATGTAATCGCGTCCGTCAGCGCCGAAATAATGATAATATTATCATAGTCGAAATTTGACCAGATAGATCGTCTGAAGTGTGAAGTGGCATAGGCATATTGTGAATATAGTTAATATATTATTATTATTATTATTATTAGTTAGAATATAGTATACGGCCGTGTACGATCATTTTATTGCAATCAATATCGTCAAATTTGTCTAAAATTATTGTTTGTATATATGATTTTTTTTTTGCATTTTTTCACTTGTATTTAATTTTTTTATAAAATTTAATGTTAGCTCTTTATGCGTTGAATATATATTATCTAAATTATCACGATGTAGAAACAGACTGTTGCGCGTACATGTATATAGACTGATAAAATATACAAATAATAATATATTATAACACGGGCGCCTATCATAATAATATTATACATAATATAGGTACTAATAGCTAGTAGTATAATGGTCAAGAAAACGATTTCGCCACGTTCCCGAACGGTAGTGTGTGAAAAATGATAAAGTGAAAAAAACCGATATCCGCTTCCACTGTGTGTATATATCGAGGTCTAAGTCAGACGTCACGCCGTCGCCACGTGAAAATCGCCCAGTGGTCTATACATGTAACGGTGTACTTACCCACACCATACACGCGCACGCATGACGCGTATATTGTGAGAATACAGTGTGATCCTCAAGTCCTACTCGCCATTTACCACCTATACTAACAGTGATGAATTTTGACATTGTTTTTCTAACTGTTCTATTATTCATTTGATGATATCGTTAAAAAAAAGGAATTAGACCGAAAAAAAAATTAAGTTTTTAGTAAAGTGAATTGAAATAAAGTTTGATTTTAAATATCAATAACCACGTTATTATACTAATCTAACTAGGATCTTTAGTCGATTTGAATTTTTCTTTTCATTCAATCAATCGTAAAAATCATATCAATAAAGTTGATAGTAATAATGGTATAATATGGTTTTTCTCAATATAATGCGAGTCACCATATGAGGGATTGCTGTTGAAAACTTTAAAAGAACTCGTGTTTCTCGAAAATATAATATACAAGCATATAATACATTAATTGATTAATACATGTGATATATACGGGACTTGTGGAACACACTGTACATTAATATTTTGTCATATATACGCGCATAATATATGTAGGACGCGGTCCGCGCACGTTTATGGGCTCACAAGGATATACGCGTTATATTAATATTATATTTTAACACGTCTCGTGGTGAACGGATTTTTGTGCCCACCCGTGTTCGCAGCACAGCAGGATTTTCCACGGTTTTTCCGTCGCGGGAAACCGCTGGGAAATCTACCGTCACCGTCGCCGCCGTCGTCGATACGGACGAGGTTCGTTATGTGGCGCCAAGGAAATGATAATAATAGACGCGGACGTAGCGTAAACGCACATGTATATATATATATATATATATATATTTATATATATAATATAGCGCAATCGGCCGTCGTGTACACGGTCCACTACACAATATAATATAATGTATACAATAATAATATAATAAATGTATATATATAAATTATAAATATATAATACCTACATATGCGTGTGTGTGTGAGAGCGGTAAAATGTCTTTTATACGTATAAGCGTGTCGATCGCGAACAATGCGCGTATACGTTTCGCCGAGTATATAACAAAAATAAAAACGATAATAGACAATGCAGTCGTACGGTGTGCGATGGCGTAAGAACGAGAAAATTTGCAACGTCCCCGAGCGCCATAGTACCTATATATACATGCACGCCCAAGAGTAATGCACATTATCTGAAGTGTTTTTTTTTACATTTTTTTTTTTTTTTTAACTATTATTTCACGAGGAATAACCGCGACGACAACGGCGTTCCACTTGTAATGTCATTCTAAAGATATATACCTTTGAACGCGCGCATTGTATTATATATATATATATATATATATAGCCATATAGGTATGCTGCAGTGAATAGAGAGAGCGAGAGAGTGACAAGAGAAGGAAAGGGAGAAAATGACAATTTTAATTGACCGAGACACACGTTTTCGCCCGTAAAGGTATAAATATATATATATATATATACACGTGTACGCGACGAATCCATATAATAGGACGTACGCACTTATTTATACTCGTTTCTATATAATATTATGTATAATATTATATGCGTGTATATGTACGTTCTGTGTCGTGGGGACGAAACAGTCTTAACGGATGTTCCGATATACGATTTTATCACAAAGTAAAACGAATTATATAAAAGCGAATACATTCGCACTGCACAAAGAATTTTTTAAACTATTTCTAAACACACAAAACGCGTTTCGTATTTTTCCATGATTGGCTATACCGCACGGCGAACAGTATATATTTAATTTGTCGTAGACGCCACTACGGTGCGGTCCAGTTATTTGCAGACGCCCGTCGATTTGTCCTGCTGCAAGAGACTCGGACGCGAAAAAGCTGCGTATAGCTGTATGCCTGTATGCAATGTAAATGATGCATACATATACATGTATTATACAGAGAGATTCTAATTATATTATGTATGAGGCCATGAGGGTGAGCGGGTACTCTTGTCCATATAGGTTATTCTATATATTATATATAATATACAAGTACATATATACAACGCGTTGAGCGCATAATTCTGAATATCCTGCGGGACATTCCCACTGTTTACATATAAAACCGTAATGAAATTATCTCGGAGACTCTCACAGGACTTGCACTGCAGACCATTTCGTACCAGGCTGATTGCATTTAAAATGCATCACGTATACCTAACCAAATTTAAGACTGAACACGAACATTTTTCGTATCTCAATTATTTACAAAACTAGTAGCACTATTTTGGCTTTGGTAGAATTTTGTTTAGCATGTATATACGACCTGTGGGTGGTCTTATAACTATAACTGATACTCATCATAAATATATGAAGTACGAATATAAACGTAAAAATGAAACTATTCAATAATAATGTAAATATAGTAAATATATCATCCTTCATAGTTATACGTAAAGCTATACAATTAATTAATTTAACATTGTTCGGGTACGTTTTATAGATAAACTTGATACTTTATTTACATACATACTTAGTAGCAAGTACATACAGAACGCTGAGAATATATAGTTTCTATTATTATATTTCTATTACTGGTGCAGTCTTGCTTTTTTTCCTCATGGATAAAAAATATATTTGGTTTGCTAATATAATGTAGTAATAATTGGTACGCGTAATATGAATTATACAAATACCTACGTCTTTCAAATGTATAATTTTACTGATAGCACACATGATAGCATATTTCGGTAAAAACAGTTGGTTTTTCAATGAAATATTATCTATAACGAATACGTGCACACCCATAAAATAATAAGTCCGCCGGCTGCACCCATTAGTAAATAGCATGTATGGAAGTATGGAACGACTCCGTATCAGAACAAGATTCAAACGAGTTAAAAGTGAATATTATATATATATATATATTAATATATTAGCTAGAATAGGCACCTATGTGTATAGTTATATCGTATATACGAACTGGCACTGAGTAGGATTCGACAAGATTATATACCGTTTACCGGTGAGTTAATGGCTCTTCGGGAGATGCGATAAACGCGGTAAATTGTAAAATTACTAGAGGGAAAAATAAATTATATGGAAAAAGAGAATTCATCTGGCAAATCCACGGATCAGGTCATATTTTAGCGCCGTATGGCACGGTATATATAATGCGATATACGGCGGCAGGTTATACGACAAATAAAATTATCGAGCTATAAACCATATAGTAATACATGATATACCTAATACATATAATAATAATATACTGTTCTTCGCATTTTCGATAAAGATCCTCGTACGAATTCGGCCTTTTTCTCTCTCGTTTGATGTCTACGATATATATTATATCCGTATATATAGGGAGCCCCGGGCCGAGGATTCTGAAATTTGACGAAGCGGTGGCGTTCTATCGTTTACTGAAATGATGTAAAATAATTTCCTGCGCTCGAGGGTACCGCCGCAACGAAAAATAAAAACAAGAGAACCACTAAATATATTCTATATATATACCGCAGAGCTGTATAGTGAAACGCCCCGAGGGCTAGGCGCGCGAGAGCATCGCATTATATTCTATAAATTCTCATTCATCCATTCATTTTTTTTACTCTAGTATACTCTGTCGAACGTCTTGATTTGAAATTATTATTTTCGATTTTTTTCGAAAATTTTTCATTAAAAAAAAAAGGAAACATTTCTCATCCGATATAACGCGCGCGCACTCTGCTGCTACACATCCTCATAAATGTTATTAACGCGAGTAATTGATTTAGATCGTACACACTACACGCACATACATTTTTAATATAAACTAGTTGTTGTTAACCGTGTGAAAGAGTATAGGTACATATATATATATATATATATACACGTATATTTTCTTATATATTATATTCATCGTGCAACGTAGGTATACGTCAATTATTATGCACACACGCATATGTTTTATAATCGATAATCGTTCCGCGATCATAATAATATTGTATACCTATATAGTAATATAATAATATCCGGTACGTCGGTATCTCAGCTGTAAGCGTGAACTTATATACATTATAGTAGTATTACAGTCACTCGTATTATTATGCTATATACACGGAGGGTTAAGTATAATATTATATGCGAGGACAACAAATGCTGTGTTATAATTATATTTAATTTGATAATAATTTTAGAAACAGATGAGAAAAATTCTTAGATGATTTTGCCGTATTGTACTTAAGTGAAAAAATGAAAAAACTTTGAAATTCGCGAGCTTACGTTTCAGTATATACAATATACTGTACGGCGGACAATTAATATTGCATGTTTAACATGATTTAACGCCATAAGACTTTTTTTTATTTTGGGCTGTCTTATACTGCAAGTGTATGAAAATAATTCGCAAATAATTGATAAACTCTAAGTCAACTAAATGAACGTCATCCAATAAATTCAACTAGATTTATGCGACTAAGTCGTTGAAAATTAAACCTCCCAAATACGTGCCACCACCAAACAAAACCGTGGCGGACATTTGAACGATGTTTTATTTTATATATTTTATAATACTTAATATTTCATACTTAATGCTATAAAATATTTTTTAGATAAAAAAAAAAAAAAAAAAAATTGAATAAATATCCTATGCACAACTTATTTTGTTCATATCTAAAAATCGAGCACCCATTATTTTTCACGTCACCAATCAGCTATAGTTATTTATACATGCAGTTGTCCATATAGAAATAGCTATGATTTTCAAGACAACACCAATCCAAAGTCCCAACTAAGATTAGACTTTGAACTATAGTAAAATTCGTAGATTCCACCATTGAGTATTGGCCGGTCGACAATTAAAGAATACTTTAATTCAAGAGTTTCTACTCCGTCTTCTTATACAATATATTGTCATTTGTATTATATACATGCATTTACTTACTACATATGTATACTATAATTATCTACACACGTTCTTAATTGTTTAAATAGCTACTCTAACAAAAATATTACTTCTATTGTTTATATGCAATAATATAACCTACTTACAACACTTATTCAAAAGTTCCAGCAAGTTTCTGATTCCTTATTCCGTGTTACTACATATATACAAATACACTGTACTTACTACTTGCAATAGGATCTAATAAACCAATTAAAATATATTATACTACGCGATTACATTGAATCCCGATTTCTTTTCGGCGTGACATATTTTATTACTTACCAGTATTTAACACTTCACATATTGAATTCTATTTGTTTCTGTTAAAGTATACCTACAGTATTTTAATGAAATTAAAACTTTTTTAGTTCGATTGTTTCATTTTTTATCGTCATATCTCATATTTAGAATAAAGTCTGTTATCTTTTAAGATTTTCAGTATTCGAAACTACCATGTTAGCTGTTGTGTAGATAAATATACATAAATGCATCATAATGGTCAATATTTAAGACTAATAATATGATAAAATATTCAAATACTAATAACTAATAAGTTATAACAGGAAATGACTCGCGAGCATACTATATTACCACATTAGCCATACATATTATGCATAATAAAATGTATAATTGGTATTTGTAATAATTATATTATACATAATACATCGCATTTATGTACGAAAAATTTGTTCAATATATGCGATGTGTGCAGTATAAACGGACATACATCATTGATTAATTTGACACCTCACATTTCGTCACTACGATAGAGAAAAATTGTATTACGTGATTATGATAATAGAAGTAATTATAAGACAAATTTTTACCACGTGCAGGTTAATTATAATATACTCTTGTACAGTTGTACGATTGTCTAACGTTGTATAGCGATTTATATCTCGTTACTTATGCGCCACGAGTATCTATGTGTTTATTATATTATATATTTTACAGTACATATATTTAACTACCTATAACATTTATGAAGGTAAAGGGTATGATTGCAGTACCTGTATATTGTGTATTGTTATCTGTGACTACTTTTTTGTGCACTTCGAAATACGGTGAAGTGTATAGCGTCTGTTTATTATACATTTTTTTATAGTTTTATCTTGTCATGTATATACTGATAATTCCAGTGCAGAAAACATTAAAAAAATATTTGTTTCATTTCAATTGATTTCAAGTAGGTACAAGTTCGTATAGTAAATCAGTGTATTTCATTGATAATTTGATTAAAAAAGTAAATTTTTCTTCAGTTTGCTATGGAAAACCGATTAATTTATATACGAGAAATTTTTTCATTTTTTTTTTTTATCGACAATCAAATAGCAAAGTTTGTTTTACAATAAAATCGTTTTTATTAGCGTATTAAGGCATTGCAAAGTTTCTCGGGAAAACAACGAAACTTTATTACCGAGGAAGAGGAAGCTATTATATTTTCAATATTAAAGAAAAATTGTTTTATTTTTAGCACTCAGCACGATGTCCAAGACTAAATATTTAATGTTATTCCAACCGAAATATTTATCGTTTTTTTACGACAAATAGAAATCTTTTTGAAAAATTATTGTATCAGAAATTATAAATTATTTTAACACTAAAAACATTCATAAATCAAACGTATTATCATTGTAACTTCAGAATAAACTTTTTTGAATTATACAAATTTTTAAACAAATTAACATAAAAAAAATTGGGTAAGAAGAGAAATTCGTAATTTGTATGTATATAATCATATAAGGCTATATATAATAAGGGGTCTACATAAATGTATCCGGAACGAAAATCACAAAAAAACCCTAGCTCTACTGATCACACGTAATGTAATCATCGTGTCGTCCTGTAGTATTCGTGCGTGTATCTTAAAATACATCTGACTATACTTTATCGTGATTAACTCCTGGGTGATAATTATATTAATTTGCACCTTTATTTCAGGACTATGTATGTGTGGCAACAGGATATATATAATTTTCTATCCATATTATACTTGCGGTAATAGATTACGCATGCACTCTTACTGGCTTCACCCCTGCATTGATTATGAGTGTATATGTCGCATCCACATAGTGAAACCACTCATTTCATGAACTGGATATCCAGATAGTGAAATTCGTCCAGATAGTGAATTTTGACGAAAATACATTATATGGACATCCATTTCATGAAATGGA
>JAIPRK010002003.1:0-32997 GCA_025469195.1 Chaitophorus viminalis
TATATATATATATATATATATATATATATATATATATATATATAATAAATAACGAGATAAATTAAAATTGCACGAGTGCCTGTGCTACAAATCCTAGCCCGAAGGTTCACCAGTCTCGCCATCGTGTCGTGGGTTATGCGGGAGGCGTACGTGGCGGCGAAGGTATCCCGGCGATAGAGGAGGCGAGGACATGGCTGCTGCTGCTGTTAGCACATAACAATATCTCGTCGGTTCGCTATTTATCATATTATACGTCGGTGACAAATACCGTCTGAAGGATAATGAATGCGTGAAATCTGATGTGCATATTTGCCGCTCGCAGCAATAATAATAATAATAATAATAATAATAATAATGACGGTAATAATAATATTAATAATAATAATAATAATCATTATGATAATAATAATGACAACACAAAATACCCACACAACCCGATGTTTTTGTACTAACCACGTAAATCACGTACCGGGTTCTATGTACCTATAGTGTGTTAGCTATAGTGGTAGTACGATGGTAGTGCGGTAATAATTATAATAATAATGTAATATCAAATTTTCGACCGGTTTTAATTACGGCAACGGCCGATGAGGGAGGACCTATCTCCTCAAGGGAACCTACATGAGATTTCCACGATTCACACACACGCCTACACACACCACCACCACCGACCGACCGGAGCACATTCCATTGAATAAATAATCGTTTCGCACGCTCACACACATTAATATTAATATTATCATTATATACACACAAAGACGTAAACCACGGCGATTGTACCACTACTAATACTACAGCTAACTAAACGCGACAATGACTGTTATTATTAATCGGTGAAACAAAGTATTATTATTATTATTATTATTTATATAGCGAGTGCATTGAGTACGATATTTATCGTTCAAAAACGTATGATATTGCATATTTTAGGGCGTTTGAATATATAAGTTCATGTGCACGAGTAAATTTATAATATAATACTATAAATATATTTCTTTTTTATTTTGCTGACATCACCTTTCCCTTTCAACATGCATTCCAAGTAATCCTGGCAGAGTTAATCATGTCCAAACCGTACGGAACAGGAGACATGTTCTGATTCTGGCATAGTTTTATTTTTAATACTATATTCACTTTCCGGATAAAAACATTCAGTTGTATAAATGTACCAAATGTACCATTTATTTTCCTTGCATGTCTAGACCACGATAAAAAAAAAATGGGTTTTTGTAAATAATCATCGGCTGGTAATCATTTCGCAATATCGTAAGGGAACCTGAAATTTTTGGTTTTGTTCTTCATACATTAATTAACGATTATTATGATGCTTTATCTAAACTATTTATAGTTCTAAATATTTTTAATCCCAAAGGAACAAAAAATGTTCAACTTACTTCTCAAGAATATATAAAAATAATATAATATAACTTATTTATTATTGAAAAATAAATATAAAATAAGTTGTACAATTGAAATGTTTTGAAACAATTGTGATAATATGTGAGATGTTGTACCTTCTTGGTATTATAGTATCGTTAGTATCTGTAATTCAGTTCTTATGTTTTAAAGTAAATACATGCTTACTATGGAAAACTTATTTTTTTTAATTTACTCCCTCATCATCAGAAATATGTTCACCATGGAACCCATTCCTATTATCCACCAAACGTTGTAATCGTCCTCATTGAGAACCACTGAATCATAGGGTTCTTTTTCCTCTGTTCGTGAGATCACCTTATTCTTTTCTCTATTCGTATCTCCTATTATATCTGTTGTTTGATCTGTTTAACGTTTGTTTCACACGATTTCTCCGCTCGTGGGCTTATCGCACCGATAAACAATCAAACGTTTTACACTACTCTCACGCTGTATAGTATACGCATTACACGCCGTCATCGTCATTGGGTACGCGGGGACATATTCAAGTCTCCGTCGCCGCCGCCCACCGACCTCAGCACATACTATAGTATACGATTAATTAATTTCTCGTAACGACCACTCGTTTAAAGGCAACAGTTTGTCGCCCATAGGCCCAGGATAATAATAATCACAATACGTGTGTGGCGGCCGGTTGATCAGCGTAAAGTCGGTTACTGGAAAGTTGTACGGTTTCCGTCTCAACTCTAGGCATTTTGTTGGCATTCGCCGTGCTTTGACACCGTAAAATTCTTATTCAAAGTTTGTGCGATTCAACTTAGCCCGCAGACGGAACATAGCCGCTATATATCCACGTACGCTACGATGCAATTGAGTTTCAGTTTTATACGTTCCGGTCATTTCGACGATGTTCACACAAATTAATAATCATTGTGGTCACAGCTTATTACCGCAGTTGGTTAGTAGGGTAAGTTGGGTCATACACATACAGTATAATAACCGGTTTATACAATGGTACGAATGTATTATCTACTCCTAAGAATGTTTCCAATCGTTTATATTTAGTGTCAATTTTTAATCATTTAATATCCCAGTTATATTATTGATTTGACATAAAGTTAAGTAATATATTATTGTTCTTTTTACTGTCTGTTGATTATGTAAGCCATATTTTTTAGTCTTAAAAGAATCAAAATCTACTTTTAGACCACAATATAAAAATAATGGCAGGGTAGCTTGGATAAAAATACAAAATAAGGAAAAGAAAAATAACTAAAGTTTTTTTATGAATGCTGGAAGCAGAATGCAATTAAAAGACACAAGATTTATTAAAAAAAATAAATAAAAATAGTTCAATGACTTTTGTTTTGACTCATTTACTTATTTTGTAAATATGTAGATTATTATTTTTTATTATTATGAGATTAACGCCCTTGATTGCTTTCTATAATTAGATAGTAGTAATATTATTAGTTATATAATATATATTTAAATTTTAAATTGTGTATATTTTGGTATTTCTTATCTAGCTGGGAGCTCCTACCTCTCCTGGAGATATTTCTAATAGAACATTTTTGACTACGCTATTGGGTAAGATGTTCAACTTTTTTGTAATCCAATAATTAATATATTTTAATCCATGGCCATATTTTCCAATTATCACAAAACATTATACTACAAATATGAGTTAGTATATTGGCTATTAAAATGTATTACAGTCGTTGTCAGATAAATTGAGACAGCGGCGGTGACGCGATAACGGAAAACCAGTGGTTCTCCGTATCGTTGATGCGCCGTGCGGTCGAAACGTACCGGGTTAGGTTAGTTGTTTTTAGCAGTGTAGGGCAACCAAAACGGGAGAGAGAGTACAGTTAATTCTGCAGAAAATTATTTGCTCTGAGCCGGGTTTGAACTGGTGACTGCACACGTCGTAGCCAAGTGTGTGACCTTTGCACCACACTGCCAGCGATTAGTTTGGGCTACACTTACAGAAAAGCGCCGCCGCCGCCGTCTCAATTTATCTGGCAACGACTGTACTATAAAGCTTAACCTCGTGATTTATTTCTACTTTGTAGTAAAATATTATTGATTCTTGGTTTGGCACTATCAATGATTTTCTATGTATTTAAATGAAATGTAAAGCTTAAAAAATTAATATAAACAATAAATTTAAAATGTATGAATATTAACGTGGAATTTGAATCATACCATGATGCAAAAGTTGGAATATTTAAAGTAAAATTATATTATGCATTATAGTTGAATAAGCGAAAATTAATGTGCAAATCATTTCGCGTACAATTATTATTGTCATATAAAACACGATATCTTTGTTCTGATCTTAATATGAAATATTATGAAGGACAATCAAATAAGTTTTTATTCAGATATTTCATACGGTTGAATGAAATTCATGGGGTATGTTGTTCAAAACACTTTAATGAAATAATAAAATTAATTAATCAAACGCGCGTCTATTTGTATTACATTAAAGGTTTTTATTTGAAATTCGACACATTTGGTGCCGTTAAATCATAATCCGTCATATCTCCGGATATCCTCGGACGGGTGGGCGCCTTTGTCTCCGTCTATTTTTCTCCGAAACTTCTACCACACGGCAACCACCATCACTCGTCCCTCAGCATGTGCGTAATTCGTAATTCGTGACGATGATGATAATGATGATAATGATTACGATGCTGATAATAACAATAATGTAATATCGGAGCAGTCGATTTTTCCACGGTCTAACCGCACGCACGCCACCAACGCTGCCACCACCGTTGCCACCGCCCTGATTTCTTCCGCCTTGTTAACCAATAAAAGTCCGACGACCTGGAAAATAGCAGCGTGGACGACAATATGGTGAGCCAAAGACAGTATAATACGCGGTGAGGTGAAAGCACTATGGAGCCAGTGCACGCACACGTCTCGTTAAACACACACGACAGATAGGCAGTTAAAACGTTTCAATTGGTATGTACCTATAAGTTGCCAACTACTTATTTACATACCATATAGCGCACATGATGTATATTCGTAGCATATTGTATTTATTTATTATGTATCGCTGTCGTTGGCAGATATGATAATACACCGAACGCGAAAAATATCGTTTCAGCAAAGTTTCTCCGTGACGCCGAATAATATCACGTGCAATCGACGTCCGAAATGGGTGTGTACATCGAACACCAGCGTATATTATTATTGTTCAGACTTCAGACCACGGTGATAATATTTTAATATTAATGTCCTAGGATGAACGGTGACCTGCTGCAGTGATTGAACAGTTTAGAAATCATAAATTGGCTTTCAAAAAAATAATATCATCAGACCACTCAAAGATTGATACATCTGTTTAATTTTTGAATTGCTATTAAGAAAACAATTTAATATCACAATATAACCATAAAACTATAGTAAACATTTCCAATGTAGAACGACGGTTTTTCGGCTAAAATGTTGCTACAAATATCTTTTGAGTTTATTTTATTGACAAGTTGATCGGAAATAATACGGTTTTAATGAAATGATTCTGAATAATATTCTGAACAATGTCACAGCTTCATTAAAATACGAATACAAACTTTGGTAAGGCGCACGAGTCACAATGGTGATGTATCAGCACTATATTAAAGTGTAGGCAAAAAACGAATATGTTTCCCAAAACAATAGTCTTGTCGTCACAGTATCATAATTTTACGCATAATATTGTTAAGTATATTATGATTTGAAAACATACACATACAGCCATGTAAAATAAGTAAAATAGAATTGACTCGCATGCGAATTAACGTCGAAATAGTTTCGAATTGAAAGAATAATATTGGATAGTGGTAACTACGGAGAAGATTGAGGGGTAAGTTTACGGCGTAAAAGAGGAAAAATAAAGAATCCCGCCATGTCACCGTTAAACTTTCTGGGATATTATTGGCGAGGAAACCGCCACCGCAGCCGCACCACCTCATCCACCGCACCACCGCATTGTTTGTAGACAGGACGTCGTAAACCTTATAACGGATTCGCCTTGAAAGCATTTGAGAAAATTAGATTTTTAGCAGACTTTATGGTGGCACGAGTGTGTGTTTACGAATAAATCGTTTGCGATATGGTTTTCTGAGAATGTGTGTGTGTGTCGAATTCGGTTGAAGTGTATATAATGTGTATATCATATCGTTATTATAAATTTGGGGCTATCATGGAAAGGTTTGCTTTTTGAGAACAATGCCCGTTGCTGTATGAGTTTCATATCCTAAACGCATGTATCGGATTTTCGAAACCACTGATATGTGCATTATATAATTATATTATTGTATGTTAGTATAATACAGTGTTTCAAAATTCAATGCTGTATACAAACCAATATTTTGATTTTATGATAGTTGTGTACCTGACTGATTATATCTCAATGTTATTTGTTAAATATATATTTTTATAATATAATATAACAATGCTATATAATATATTATAATAATACGTAGACCTATACAACATAATAGTTCAGTTTCAACTATTACTTTTTGATATCCTGATAAATTATGTTTCAAAAATAGCCTAATTTTTAATTAATTATGCTGTTACATCTAACCTTATAATAGATGATATAAATATTAAATAGTATTTTAGTGCATTTGTATTTGTCGAAAAAAAGGATTTGGAGAAATGCATAATTTATAAGCATCAAAACGATGAAGCTTTTTCTAATATATTTTTTCTTTATATTAACGAATAAAAACATTTTAAGATTATAGTTAATACCTTTTTTATATAAGCTAAAGAGAATAACAAAAAACACATCACTATGTTTCTGGCAATACCAATTTTGTCCGAAAAAGTCGTGTTTCGGGACAATTAACTACGTAAATACACTTTCGAAATTAATGCGCAAAAAATAATTATTATAATTTATTTATTTTTTATTTTGCTTAGCATTTCAGTGGAACGTATTTCATGCGTTTTCCGGCACGTTTCGTTAAACACGAATACTTTTCTGGGTACGAGTTTTAATGATTCGAAATTAATTAACTGCACCGTTGCTGTGGATATTTTTATCAATTTGTTTTCAGTCAACGTCAATTATTACTCTACGAACTTAAACGGTACAGTTTGTCGGATTGTTACTCGTTTTCTTCGCTGTGAACTGTGCGTGAGATAATAATAATTGTGTACAAACTGCCAATTCGAAGCATGGTATAAACTTTGAACTTTACACTGACGACATAATTTAGACAACATAAGACCTGTTACAAAATTGGTTTTGACAAGATTGATACGTAGTTACACTCGTCGAGAGAATATTCATTGTATATTTCTGTCGAATTTCAATATTCCTGTACAAATCGTATTCCACGTGATATACTAGGAAATAGAAGACCCGAAAGGCTGAACAATATTATATTATTATAATAGTTAAACAAAAGATAATTTGTTAAAATTTATCTTGAAACAGATTGTAAAACTAGGTTAAATAGACTTCATGGAGATGAATGAAATGAGAAAATATGTATTCACTATTTGTCAAAATAAAAATAAGGCATTTTAAAATTTCAATATTTAAAGTTTGCATTTTTAATTGATTTAAAAAGTGAAAGTGATTCATAACTGTATGAATTTAATTGTACATCGTGACCACTGAAATTAAGATATTATTAACACATATGAAAAATGATTATACTCGTAGTTCGTACCTCGTTTGATTCGTGATACGGTTTTGGATTCTTCATATTTATATTATACTATTCGTTACCTCAAGTTTGAAAATGGTTAGGTTAGATCCGGTGCTTAATTTTCCAGTATTATGATTAAATTAATGCAAATAACATCAGGTTGATACTTGTAATTAATGAAGATACGTGGTATCTACGTCATAAATCGACACTACTGCTCGAAATTCATAGCTTCAGTAGTTCCGGCTAGGATATTTTTGAATTTTTCTCCTTTTACCCATATTGACTTATTTAGAAATTGAATTTTAAAAAAATTGTTTTTTAGTACTAAATAATTTGTTTGTTTTTTTATTATTCTTGTTTCTTTGTATACGATTTTGCTCAGAAGGATTGTTTCGACATACAAAATTATAATTTTGCTGATTGGAAACTTCGTCTAGTTGATGCATCGAGAAGAAAATATTATAAACTTTTCAATATTCTTTCGAATTACTGAACAAAATCATCATAAAATTGTGAAAATAAGACTATGATATTAGTTATCTGATTTTTGTATTGGTTGTCATAGTGAATTTACAGGTACTTTATCATCATAAAATCAACATAAAATATTACCTTGGGAACCACTAAGTAAAATAAAATATACATCCAGTTTAGAACACAATCGGCAATTGACCCTAAACAATTTGATTTTGAAAAGTCTCTTTTTATTACTCTTAAATTTTCAAGTCACTAATTACCATAGTTTAGATTGTGTATTGATTATGAATCAGCAGATCAAATTCTTCTTTTATATATATACAGATTTTATTGCCATAAAAAGTAAATGATTTTATATAGGTTTATTGGTACTTTTGTAAAATGTATTCAGTTATTAATAAGAAAAAAGAAATAATTTAAGTATTTACAGACATACTCAAGTATTCAAGTTAATATTCTTACATCTTTTCTAAACTATATTATATAAGATGAGATATGGTTATGTAGTAGTTATATTTTATCTATAAATAAGTGGATTTAAATAACGATTAAAGCTGAAAATTAAGTTTTAACTGCATGTGTTATTCGTCAAACGTCCGTTATTATATTGTAATAATTTTCTCGAACGAAAACAAAATGTACTTTTTGAACAACAATTATTTTTAAGCAGATAAAGTCGTCTCTTGACAGACAATAATTATAAAAGTTTCGGTCTCATGAATATACAGATGTATAAATATATTGTACATAGCGTTTATTGGCCATGGTTGTATTTAACACAGAGACCAACAGTATACCGGTGAACATAATGATAATAGTACATCGGTAACGTTCACTACGAACACACGACCATTATGTCCATTACGTTATCGGTATTTAAATCTGTTGTTTTGTAAACAGTCGTCCGCTGTTCTTGGCACAACAAACATAAATTCTTCACTAAGCCAAAGAAATCCGTAGTTAACTTTCATCCAAGAGGATTAGATACAACAATAATTATTCACACGTCCAAATCGATATTCAGTTGTCGATATACAAGATGACATAAATGAAAGCACACTTCTAAACAAGACTCGCATTCATACTTATTTAATTTTACCACAACTATCATCATTTTACATAAAGAGTATGAGTAATATTTTAACTTCTTAAGTTCTTACTGTAGGTCGATTATTAACTTTATAGAATTTATCTTTAAAACCACATAATCGTACCTGATCATCTACAGTAATTTACACGAACCTCATAGGCTATTTATTAAATATCTAATTGAGAACAGTTTCAGTTTTCATTTTTACCAGGGTTTATTCTGTTTATTTTCTTTTGGGGTTGGGACATCAGGTCACTCACGTTCATAATACTAAGTGCTTTTCCTATGGTTCACCTTTAGCTATATTTTAAGCTCACCTCAATGCTATCAATGTTTATCTAATAGGCACACCCCAGGGTTATTGTAATCACGTGCCATGATGTATTAGATGTGGGAAAGAATATGGATTTGAAGTATACAATATGTCACCAAACTTTTCTGTCAGGTGTGTATTATATAATGATAGTCCCCAAATCAATTGTAACGGATATACGGATATATTATAAAAATGTTAACTTTCCAACAGTTCAATCTAACGGAATTGTGTCATTCCTTCTCCTACAATCAAATGAAACTTCCCGAATTCCACATCAAATTCCAATTTCAATAAACCATCAGTATATGCTCAAGTGACTTCCTCTAACCGAAACCATTTCCAATTTTCTTCAGACATAGAAACATTATTTATTTTATTTCTGAGGCCGTGAACTCAGAAACTTCTTCTGTTTCTTTTAACAGCACTATTAAATAAAGGTCAATTGTAATTTTTGTTAATGTTTCATTTTGATATGTGAGCTAACTGCATTAAATTCATAATTTTATATTTTTATCTATACTTTATATAATAATATACAAGCCTCATACTATATTATACTTTATTATTTTAATATTATCAATATATTGTGTTTATATTATATTTTAACTGTAACGAAATCTTTATCCGGAACTGTTTAGCTAAATTATATATGAAGCTAATATATAAGGTTCTTAAAAAAAAAAAAAAATTATAATAATAATTTCATATAAAATATTTTATTAGGAATCGTGATTTTATTATAGACACTACATTGACATTTATCTACCTTCTTAGAAAAAATAATATTATCTGTCGAGTTTTCATTCCGTCGAAGATATCGAACAATATCATCGTATGATATTGTTACCTAAACGTGTACTTACTATATATAATTAAACCGTCGGAATTAAAACCTCCTGTATTTTCATAATCCTAAACTTCATAAAGTCCACGTGAACCAATATCTTGGTAAGGGATCACAAGCAAGACCTTTGGGGTTCTCGAATGTATTGGTTTTCGGGGAAGCACCGGCGGCAGGACGTGTTTATTTTGCTGAACCGAAGATTTATTGCATTCAAAAACTATCGCGAGATTAGCTGCTGCATATGTATACCCTCCGACAACGACGACGGTTCGCTTTTTTTTTTTCCTATCTTCCAACTTTGTTCGCGCAGAGGCCACGGTGTATAATAAACTGCTGTCCATTATTCAAGAACAACAAGTCCACGCGCGCGGATCTCCGTATAATAATATAGATAGAAATAATATTTTCACTCGGACATTATGCAAAAACGGTCAATGGATCGCCGTCGCCGTCGCCGTCGTCGTCATCGTCGACGAGAGGGGAAAAAATTCACCGGATTATTTTTCCCGCGACCCTCTTTATTATTACCATCGGAACCAGGTTTATTTTTTCGCTCCACACCTTTGCCCGCACTCTCCTACCGTGGTGATCTCCTGTAGCTGGCAGCCGTGATTTATAGGTTGCAAATCCAGGTGAAGCAATAATAATACCCCTTCCGAGTTTTTATGGCTTCTTCATTATTGTTTTTTTTTCACCCTCAAATCTCCAGTGGCTTAAATCCGCGTTATTATTCAAAGGCCTGCCGAAGTACCACAGCCACTGCCACTTCGAAAACGAAAACGGATGGGTACGTACCTACACGGCATCGGTGACAAGATAAGGGGAAAAATAGATTATAATAACACTTAACATCACACCTGCGGGCTATTTTAATACAGATATTTTAAACAGGAAAAAATCACTTATTTAATTATTTGGTCCATACACGCACAGAGATTAGTGGTATCTAACATATTATGTATCTTAGATATATTTTTGTCATGTATATTTTTTTGTTTCCACGAAGTTAGAATATAGAAATAAAAATACATTTTTTTTCTAAGAAATAGTAAAAGTAATTTTAAATTAATTGTTTAATATAATCTCTACAGATGACTGATAATTGAAAAAAAAATTAGGTTATTGAAAGCTTGATTCACAAAACAAGTTTAAAAGAAGCTTTTTAACTTAATCCCACGGTAAAAAATTATTTGTTCGCTACAACACAAGTTTATTGTATTATTCAGCGTCAGTTGAAAAAATGTTCCTTCAACTCGTGGCTACATACATTATTCTCGAATATGCGATAAAATGTTCAAAAATGTAATACTTTTAAAAAGTATTTCGTTTTTAAAATTGGTAATAAAAATTAATAAGTAAGTAAAATTGATAAATATTTAATTTAAGTTTTAATATTGTATCATTATTTAATTAAAAAAAGAGATCATGGGCCCCACTAAACATATTAGTGTAGTTTAAAAATGAATTACCTACTTTGGTATTAAATAGAGCTAGGGACTTCAAATATAAAAACAACCTTAAAGAGTATTATATATACTCTTAAAATATTTTATCTTTCAATTTATTTATTATTCTTTATTATTTTCGTTTGTTTTTCTTCAAGCTTGTTTTGGAAAAAAAAATATTAAACAAAAATTTTAATTATAAATGCATATGGTTATATAAATCAATAATTTTTAAAATCCTACCCTTGTGGTAAAAATTTAATATAAAATATTATATAATAAATGTGTAAATATATGAAATAAGTACTTAAAATACAAATATCACAAAATATGAAAAAGAAAACTATGTATGCAAGATATGCAACATAACAATTACTTATTTTATTACTTATTACTATGAAACAAATTTATATAGAACATTGTAATGTTTTGAATAATTCTTGAAAAATATGTAAACCTACATTAGTCCCTTAGCTCTATTATTAAATAATTTTAAATAAATGTAAAGAGGCTTATATTTTGTATCTTCAGGTGAAAATTGATGGATCTAGGTACTTTTTTTCGAAAATCTTGACCATCTCTGACTATATATGCATCTTCTATTCGTTCTACTTTTATTGTTAATATTGAATATCCATCAGAGCCTTAAAACAACTGACTACCAGCATAATTTCTGCTAGTACGGATGTCCAAACATTTCTGAAACCAGAGTGTTACGTCCAGCATTAATATTGTATAAAATACATATACTATGAATTTTATAGGTACACCCATCATAATGAAGTTCAACAAATATTATTTCAAATTTCACTTCTATGTCAAGTTCATAACTTGTTTTTTTTTATAATTATTATATTGCGCTAATTGAATTGTCCTGACACATAATGCACATGACCTTTCTACACGAATTTACAGTTGGACGTTTCACCATTGTATCTCTGGGATTCTTCGAAAAGATATATTTTTTTTTTAATTATTTTTTTTATACATCTCAATATAGTATTTATATTATACTATACAGAATGGTGCTGTCACTATACTACTCATAAAGTGGACTGTAGTGAAATGTGCATACACTTTTCTAAGCTGCAGTTCGTCTGATGCTGCTTCACCATCAAGTTAGATCTAACAATTGACATCAATAATATACACACGCGAACGCACCTTCAATAATAAACCATTATCAGTTTCTTTAGGAGTTTCCCGACTACAAACCTTACAAATTTCTTAATATTTAATGCGGTACCTAGTTGATGATGAACACGTTTCCCATCCAAGTCTATAATCACGCGTGATACGGGGAGTTTGCTTTTCATTCGTCAGATGGTTGAAAGTTTGACGAACATGCCCGGTCAGGCACGAGATTTAATTAACAATTCCGCGAGTCAGGAATCGGTTGTAACTGTGGGACCGCAAAATTGTCTCGGTAACTCGAGAAACAGTTGGTCATTGAAATGTAGCCGTTGTTGCGAAACTGAAGTTTATAACATAGTTCATGGACGTAATAAAGATCTGATTATTTGTATTCTGTACAACGATAAATATTATTACACTGTTTACTAATTTACAATTTTTTTTTCATTTTTTTTTGGTTTTTTGGTTCCGAATATATATATCTCATCGTTGTGACTAAAATATTTCTCTTCTTAGAAATGTAATTTTCCACAAATATTTTATTAAATGATTCTTTTTATCCCGACTATTTTTCAACCTTCTTATAATGTTTCATTGCGTTCGATGCATGTTAACCGCATCCACCGATTCATAACTCTAAAACGATATCCATCTATGTATAATATTATATATATTATATAATATATAGTGCAGTGGTATGTCATGTTAGTTCTTTCATATTCTCCAGGCGTTTTATGTATTCAGAACTGTTATTGATTAATCAATAGTACTTTCGGATTATTTTACGACAAGAAGTAGGAACCATTTATTATGATGTCCATGTAAACCGCCATAAAAACAATAATTCAAAAGATATTTTGATAACTATTTCAAAATAACAAATTAAAAAAAAAAACTTTATATTAAAACGGGCCGCTAAACAATAAGTAATATAGGTATATACTATATTATAGTACCTAGGGCCAATAAAAATAAAAATAAAACAGTCGTTTTAGACATTTTAGGAATTTTCATTCCTATATTGCTGTAGTGTTCAAAATATATATTGATAACGGAACATAAATTTATTAACGTTAATGAATGATGAGTATTAGGTGACTGGATCAGTACAGCTGGCCGGGAGGGATATATTGAAAGTAGCGTTGAGTGCGTTGTGCACATTCCCTATTTCTGGATAATGGAAACCCATACGTCCGTTGCCAAGACTTAAAACCTTAACATTTGATTGCAAAAAAATCTTCTAAGAACGTTTCCAATACCCCGTCCTCCAGGAGCCAAGAGATATTAGTTTAGATGGGAAGCTCTTACAGTATTACAGTAGTATATATTATTTATACACACGTCAAACTCTAAAATACCCGTGATATCGAACGAAATCTTTCAACAAATCTTGCAGAGAGGGAAGTTAAAGGATAAAGTGGTGTTTTTTTTTTTGTGATTTTGATTTTATTTTTTTTCACCTTCACATTTCTGAGCAAATATTTTTTTAGTACCAGACAGTTACAATATAACCGATCGAAAAGTTTTTTTTTGTTTTGATGAAAATGCACAACATCGATTCGATAAGGTAAGTATAAATATACTTATGGTAAATAACTTACATCAGTATGTGCAATTATTATATAGTCTATCTGATTTGGAAGGTATTGGTTTTATAGTCTTACTTACTCGTATATGACTTTTGGACGAGAGAATTTCATAAATAAATGATATTACCGTGCGTACCCGTTGATAACTCTTCACGGGTTATCATCGATCGTAAACACGAGTACAAAAATATATGCGCATACCTTGTGGGGCTGCTACAAGAATGACGGATTTACGGGAAATATCATATTTTTATTCATGTGCATAATATCTAGTTTGGCGAAAACAATCTTCTCTGAATATTAATAAATGTGCCAAAACGTATGGCAGTGGTGAGCGCAATGTGAATAAACGTTAAGTCCGATTGTCAAATTATTTATATCGTAATAAAAAAATTGAATCATACACGTGTTTTGTATTTTTAAAATCTGCTAGACGCGAATGAATTGACATATTTTTATTTTTTTCACACGTAAACGACACATAGTGATGATGCATAATGATCACCTATTACTGTGCCGTGAAGCGAAAAAAAAGAAAAATCCAATTCAGGTTCTGAGAAATGTGTTGATTTTACTATTTGTGTTATTTTTTTTTCTGTCATCAGTTTTCAACAAGATCTAAAGTAACATAATATTATAAATAAAATAAAAATCTTGACACATAAAATTAATTATTTCAATCATTCCAGGTTTTAGATTACTAAATTAACATCTTGTAGTGTTCGTTATAGTTATTGTATCTATACATACTGGCCAATATTAAGAACTATTAAAATATGAGTATGTAAAATATGTAAATAAAAATATGAAAATGATCCTTTACGGGTTACTTTCGAGTGGAATCCTGTAGGAAAATGACCAAGGGAACTTCCAGAGAAAGATGGATTGATAGAGTGACAGAAGATCTTAACGCAATGGGCATAGAAGATTGGCATGAAATTGTACAAGACAGAGAAAAGTAGCGGGATATTGTAGTGACAGCAAAAAATATTAGAAAATAGTATGTCTAGAAGAAGAAGAAGGAAATAAGTAAATCCAATATTTATATACGTAGAATATTGATCTAATTAATCTAAAATGCCTATTATATTTGTTATTATAAATAATTTTACTATAAAACGAATTAATGCTATCCCATGCAGTCTATTAAATTACGTTATGTACGCAGCACCTACTATATTCATAATTTGAAAAAAGAAAACCAAAATAATTTATACAATAGATAATAAATGTAAAAATTTAGTATCAAAAATAATATTTTGGCACTGTACATAAAATTACCGAATACATTACGAATGCATCATTGACATTTCCCTAAGAATAAGTGAAATAATTTATAAAATGTTTCAAAAACTATAATCTCATTTCAAAGCGTTCTTCTACACGATACTGAAGTACTTAATATAAAGTTTTTTTCAACGCCAATGAATGTCTATATATTAATACAATTTATATATATATTTAAAGTGCAAATTTTTCGACACAATATTTTTGACTATTACGTTTACTCGGCAGGGAAATTTTACTCCAATTATTATCCAAATATTGTTCTTTAAACTCAACTTGATGGCATTCATAAAATGTTCATATTTTAGGTTGGTATCATAGTAATTTATTATGTAAAAAGTTTGTGTTCAGCAATCAAATTTATATACAGATGTTTACGACATAATTAAACGTTTACGATTACATCACCGAAACATTGAGTTACAATTTACTCTTATAAATCGTGGGATAATTATTTTATGAACAAGAAAAACTAAATTAATACATTTTATTTACTTTACTGATGTTTCTTAATATTTAATGGTTAAATTACTGAAAGAGCTGAAGAACACGCGCTGTATCTTTTATGTTCATTATTAATCGGTGTGAATAATTTATCACTTTGAAAAATGACTATAATAGTGTTATAGAATAACATGAAATATAAAATATTCGAAAATTAAGCATAAAATAAAAAATACTACTGATACCATACTAACTTGTATATATTGTATCGTTAATAAAATCATGTATTTATTTTTTTTAAATTTTCAACTTTAATTTCAACAGTCAATCAATGAAAGATTTATTTTAATATTTTATACCAAAAATAAAAAAATATATTCTGTATCAGAAAAAAACATAATTTTACGAATTCAGATAATTTTCAATTAAATTTACTGGTTAGCCATCAATTAATGAACTTTCTTCGTGTTTTTTCTTCGATATACTTGGTCAAGTTTAGACTGACTTTACCCAATACTTTAACTAGTTTATGTATTTTTCATGTACTGATATTTTTTATTTTTCAGAAAGAAATATTTTGTAAGTAACAACATCATTTGTATGGTTCATTAACGATTTACGAATTAAATCGAAAAGATATTTTATATATAGTTTTTTTTATTTAAAAATCATACGGGTAGTAATATTGTAGTACAATTCATATGAATTCCGTTCACCGTTTCAATTATTTTTGTTGTTCAACCTCCAATGGCAATCGGAAAAATTCAACTACTAATTAATTATATAAACGTAAAATGTTTGGTGTTTTCAATGTATAATCTCCATCGCAGAACAATAAGAAGAAATATATTTCAAATCTACATAACTGAAGAAGTCAAAGATCATTAGACGCTGAAAGTAATCATCGATTAAGACGAAAAAAAAAAAAATTGACTGAGTAAATGCACCATACAATGTACACGATTTTCTGTTATACCATTAATCTATAGACTTTTACAACGTCTTTTCATTACTTTACGTACGTTTTTTCTAAGAAACAGAAATTTGTCACTAAGAGTATTACTAGAAGCGTACATTGGAACTCGTTTCCTTTATCCATTAGATTTCAACAATTATGTTTTTCCCGATCAAATGACATTGTGTACGAGGAAAAGAAAAAGAAAATGACCATTTATATATAAACTGTTCCACAACACTGCCATTACTAATGATCGTGTAACTCGGAACGTTCGCTACGGAAACTTTAAAAATCCCGGAGTATTGTTGCAATAATGATATTACAAAATCTATTATCATCTTCAACTGTAACATTACGTTTTAATTTTTTCAATCGTAAATTTATATAAGTATATAAAAAAAAATCAATATGATTTTTTATCAAACATCAGTTAAGTCAGCCTTAAATAGTATAATATGATTATACAAATAGTTTAAGTTTTTTGAGACATATAATATAATATACTATATACTTTATATACACAGGTATACCACAATACAGACGATTACGCTTTATTATTAGTTATTAAAATATTATTTTACTTGGAAACACTGATTTCTCATAAACAAACGAGTGCAAGTAACTACGAATTAACAAAACTAAAATTAACTGTCTGTACTGGTTATACGTGCTTCCTAATGCAGATGTTAGTGTGTTTTGTTAACCTACATTTATTATTAAAAACAAAAGAAATAAATAATTGGTTATTATTTTGATGATTAATTTCCCTAATTATGAATCATAGTGTATATGTAATAGTCACTATGCCTCATCACTTGCATCCACTTAGTGTCATAGTAGAATATTGATCATTTCATGATTAGTTATCTCTCTCAATAAATTAAAATATTTTTTTATTTTTTTTATTAAAGTATGAGTAACCAAATTAAATTTCATTGGGCAAATATTTTTTCATGGAATAAACAAGCCACAAAATCACAAAAAAAGTAAAATGATATTTTTAAACTGAAAACTACTACGATTTTTTAATAAAGCAAAATTGATTATTTGTGTCCTATATACAAATACATACATCATATTGAAAATATAAGTTGTCCGTTTAGTTAAATTAATTAATGAATTTCTTAACAGATTGGTTTCCGTTTCATGAAATATACAATTTCAGTAAATGTAAATTATTGTAACCGATATAATAACTACATGAATTGTAAAGTACTATATAGTATAATTAGTATTAGTGATAGGTTATATAAAAAACATTATGACTATTAATATGTCTAGCTGATTGTAATATTATTTATATACCATTATATTATATTTTAACCAACACGTTATGGAATAAAATAAAAAAAAAACTGACTATCACAAGCTGAGCATTTAATTGAAAAATACCAACAATTGCTTTTTTTCTCATTAATATTAAATTAATGTTTCTCTAATTGCCATGTAATCATAATGAATGGATTAAATAAACTGGGAAAATGTATTGTGTCAAAGTTTATTTTGTTTACTAATGTGACGAAAAAATATTTTTTTTTTTTTTTAATTTGAATGAAACCAACAGAGCGAACTTTATTCTGTTTTCGAACCTTTTCTGACACTTGATTTTTATTATTATTATTATTTTTTTTTTTTTGCCATCGTTAAATAAAATGTACAACATTTTGATAGCGTTGACAATTGAAATAGTGACATTTACGTTTGGAAAAGGTGGAACTCAATAATTCATAGGCAAGTATTTTGTTTCATAATAAATGAACGGCACACATATTAGGTTTATTTCCTTCGTTGTTGATATTGTAACTATAGAAATATTTATATTGAATGGATATTATCAATAGATCACTACTTCCTATTGTAATGGTACAAATATTTTAGTTACATAATATAGTTTTAAAGCCCCGCCATGATAAACGATGATCAAACAATAATCATTATAAGATGCATTTCTCCAGCATCACCCCTCTCCCCCATGGAATTTTAATTTCAAAGTAGGAGCCTTTTTTTGTGCTAGGTTTGTGCTGATTTGCGCCCGATTTTCAGTGTTTGTGTAACAGTTCCTGATTTTTTATGAATTTTTGAAAGTGGGGGTGCAGCAGAAATGGCTGCACCCCCACCTCGGAACACATTTTTTTCTCACTAAAAATTATTAATAGGTGCAATTTTAATTATGAACAATTACAAATCTAACTATTGATAATTAGTATATGTATTAAAATTAAAATCTAAAATTTCAATAATTTTCACATATATGCCAAAATACTTATTTATTGAAGAATAATAGTTAGTGTTTTTTGAATATAGTACCTAGAGGATATTTTTATGTAAGTTCTATGGTAATAGCCGATAAGTAAGTTTATAAAACTATATACTGACAATATCTACAATCATTTTTTAAATCAAAAATCATAGCTATGAAATATTATAGGATTAAATTTAAAAAAAAAATAATGCTTTTGAACTAGGAAGCCTCTTTAGTCATTGATAATAAAAATTATATGATAATTGGAACAACAATGAATACATTTTTATTTATCTAAAACCTTTGAAATTTAGTATTAATGTCATTATTAAAAAATGTATATGTTATTTTCTGTTTAACATATGTGTACGATATCAATCACGAAATGCCAATTAAACACCAATTAAAAAAAGTTAATAATAAATAATAAAATACTTTTACTTACCACATAATTCAATTAATATTGTACCGTTTCAATACTAAAGTAGAAAAATGTGTGATCAACCGTATATGAACTTGAAAATAAATTTGAAACACTTATACACTTACAACTTACGTTAAATACACATATAATTCACTTTCATATTCATAAGGAACTGGAATGCAACACAACCTTTGCAGGTCAGAAGTTAAAATGAAGCCAATAAACAGATATAATATTGTTTTACATTTTTTGGATGTAATATGCTACAAGATATATAATAACCATCACCAAAAAAATTATTGGTTTCTTAATAACCATAAATATTTAGAAAATCTTGGGATTTCATGGTGATAAATAATCATGTAAAATATAAATAGTTATTAATGTATTGTAGTCATTCTTTTAGATTTAATCAGGAATAAAACAGTATTATTCCAAGACCATAGGGGATCAGAGGCATATTATTTTAAATGTTAGTTGACCTTTGTACGGTCAGTCCTCTTGTTTGAACAGATGATAATTCGCAGAAATCAATACACATTCCAACTCAGTTCGGTGCTTACCTATAATAAATACCTTATGAAAAATATTTTACCTTTTTTGCATCTAATTTATTTATTTATTTCCAGAAACTATAATCTATATTACAATGCAAAAAATCTGGAATTCTTTTTAAACATTTTCCTTCCCAATTTATAGGCTTAGAAGTTAAGTTTATCTGCAGTAACAAATTGTATTAAATGTGATTAATATGGTTACTTTTTTTATTATATTTTCTATGAATTTAAATAAATTTAAATATTTTATATTAATTTTTTTGTCATACATATTAATTAATTAATTAAAATTGTTTTAGTAACTAGGTACTATATTAGATTATATTTTTAGTTAAAAGTATAATATTTCTATTTAAAACAATCAACAAAATTTTTCAATAAAAAAATTAAATAAACAAAAGAGTTGATATTATTTTATAATATACATGGTGAATTAATAATATTAACGACATTAGCAATTTATCATTTTAAAAAAAATACAGAGTGTATTTATACGGTGGTTATAATGTATTTATGTTATTTAGTATAAATTTAATTGTAAAATTTAAGAAGAATAATGAATAATAATTTATATGTTTTACACATGTATATAAAAATGTACAACATACATATACTTAGGGCTGTTAGATTGTTCGATTAATCGACTGCAATATCGATTATTATTCTTAAAAGTATTCAACACCGATTAATCGAATACATCGATTAATCTATACACTGAAACATCGATTAATCGAATAATCGATGCATTGAAATATCCATTTATCGATATAAAATATATTAAATATTAATCTAACGATAAATTATTAAATTTTTTTTACGTTTTAATCGATTAATCGATAGGTCCTTGACTGTTTCAACAATCGAGCACTTCTTGATGAAAATCATCGATTAATCGAAAATATCGGTTACTTAATACGTTGTACAATTGATTATATTTTATGGCAATCGAACAGCCCTACAAATACTATATATATCTTGGTGTAAAAATAACTTTCATCTATCAATTTACGGATTTCTGGTAAAAGTTTCACTTGGGAAATTTTTGTCTGAATAAAGAGTTATAATAAACAGTTTGAAACACGAAATAATCATGAAGTATATTATGTAAAACATTTATTATAAATATTACGTAGGTAATAATATTATAAACATTCGTAAAAATACAAATAAAAATCAATCCAAACACCTAGTTAATCATATAAAAAAAAAAAAAAAATCAATTTGAATAGGACAGTGGGAAGGTAAATTTGAGTTTATAGGACAAACACTGATAAAACTAACACAAATGAATGGTTTTTATAAAATTATAAAACTCTGAAGGTAGAAGCCGCCCTTTATGCAGCACTCTCACTAATAAAGTTTCTTCAGCAACTCCACCTTAAAAATTCACTATAAATCAATGTTCCAATTTCTGCTGCACCCCCACATTAAGAAATTCATAAAAAATCAGGGATTGTTGCACAAACGCTGAAAATCGGGCACAAATCAGCAAAAACCTAGCACAAAAAAAGGCTCCTACTTTGAAATTAAAATTCCGAGGTGCGGGTGCAGCCATTTCTACTACACTTCCACTTTAAAAAATTCATAAAAAATCAGGGTTTGTTGCACAAACCCTGAAAATCGGGCACGAATCAGCACAAACCTAGCACAAAAAAAGGTTCCTACTTTGAAATTAAAATTCCATGGTGGGGGTGCTGGGAAAATGCATCTATCATTGTAACTTAATCACGAATTATAATAATGGTTAACCGTAGTCGCAAAGTGTACAAAGTTTATTAATAAGTAGTAATACTGCCGAGAAATCGGTATTTCAGTATTTATATTCATAATAACTTTTGAACGCCGTAAAAATATTGCATTGTTTGAATTCACAAAATCTTTAATTGATTATACTATAGTTATAATAGTAAAATAGTATAATGGTAAAATTAGAACGGATTTCAATAATTATTTATAGAAAAAATATATTTTTTGATCAGATTTAGGTGCACTGCTTTTTTAATATACACTTATTTATATGATAATTTATTACCTTTAAACGATTAAAAACCGTTTCGTTAAGTCGTACTCAGTTGTAGGTAAATTATTTGTCTGAACGTTGGAAGTAAGTAGTTTTTTTTTTCCTAATAATAATTTATAATTATAATTATATAAATTATATTAATAATTAATCTTAACAAAGGATTTTGGGTTATTCAAGGACTCCGTGAGGATTTATCTCCGACGGGAATCGACATAATATCTTTGTGCTTCTGCATCCGTGTAACTTTCTACTATTTTTGACTTATCATCAAAGCTGATAAGAGACATCAAAGACTTGTAATTCATCGGAAATTTATAGTTAAAAACGTATAAAGAGCCAACATACAATGGTTTAAAATAAAAAACAAAGTTTGGATGTTATTTTGATATCAAAACCGCTTAAAGTGGCACGTGTGTTTTAAATAAGAAATAAAGATCGACGACCAACTTTTTCGGTAAGATTTTGTTTTAGTGTACTGGTGAATTCAAAAACGATAAAATTGTATTCAGACGAAATGAAACAAGTACACTAGCACCGACTTATCAAAAAAGAAAATTCTATACATACGGGTGTGATATCAAGAAAACTTTGTGAGAACCGAAATCTTCTACATATTACCTTACTCTTCGAGGCATTCGAGATTCAATGATCAGAAAAAGAGAGGTTTTAGTTTAGTATAGAAAAATTTCCAGATGAATGCACTATTTTCATTTTATCTATTCCAGGTATATTGAAAAGTGTTATATTTTAACAGGTTCGTTGTTGTTGCTACCTTTATTTTAATTTGATTGCATTTTCAGTTATCTAATCATCGAGATATTTATCGAAATAGTTTATTTATAGGGTACTATGTTGTGCTGTAAACACTAAATTAAATATTTACCTAATTGTTGGACGATACTGTAAGTATAATATCTGACGAGTTTGAAATTAAGAAAATATAATCTTAAAAACTGTTTTTAAATTTACTTCTAGTGATTTTATTTAACATATATCAGTGAAAACTTTCTAAAATAAAATATAAAGCTTAAACGTGATGTTTATTCTTGATAAACAGATAGTTATTTTTTCCCCCATTCCAAGACAAAGACATTGGAAACCATCAATATTTATCGTAATACCTATATCGTAAAAATAAATAAAGAGTGATTTTAACGGCTCCGAATTGTATTTTCAGAAAATTTTAAATGGATAGAAACAAATATTATTGAATAGTGTTATGAAAAATGCAATTTACTACCATGAAAACGTAAAATAGGTGTTGGGAAGTGATATAATATAAATATACACTAAAATGGTTCACCAGAATTTTTTAACATTATTTGGTCAAGGGAGATTATCAAGAGAGTGAGCGCTAAGTAGATGGTCAACCCCCCCCCCCTCCCACGGGTTCATATTTTAATAAATTAATGAGTAATACCACTTTAAAGAAAAGTATACGTTATACTAGTGGTTCCCAATTAGTGTGAAGCCACGGACCCCTAGCTATAACTTAAATTGATCCACGGACCCCTTTTTTGTAAATACTTACTTTTCAATTTTATTTTATTATAAAAATGAGAAATAAATTTATACGATTTATTTTTAATATGATTTAATTATCAGAATTAGAATTTCATATTACTACAAAGTTAATAATTTCACTAAAATAAAAAAAAATATCACTACAAAACAACATAATCGCGGGCCCCCTAAAACCAACACGTTGACCCCTGGGGATTAAAGGTATGGGTCTCAACATTTTGAGAACTCCAAATTCACATAAATTACATAATTTCTTAAATACTATAATGTTATACTTCTTATTTTCTTAAAATATGTTTAGTATAAATTTTGAACAGAAAAATATTAAAATTAGCTTTGTATATCTACAAATAGTTTTGATATTGATTTATTATATACTCGTTAAAAATATTATTTGAATTTTTCTACAATTTGAAAAAATTTGCAGAATCTAATCACATAGACATTAATCCAAATAAATTAATTTTAAAATGTATACACATAAAAATGTATCTATTGAAACAGCGAATTTCTGAATTTATTATTTTCAGTATATATACAAATATTTAAAATTAAAATATACTAGAAGAAATATTTTTAAACATAAATAATCCAAATATCTTTCAGAATTTCGTTATCACTGATGATTACTAACTGTAGTGAGGAACGTTCATTTTTTAAATTAAAATTAATTAAAAAAGAACTTGGAAGTACCTATACCATGAGAGAGAAACAGTTAAATTCCTTATCTTCAATGAGTATTGAACATATTGGGCTACTATTAATTTTTCATTATCAGTATGTTATAGAAGAGTTTGTGAATGAAAAAAACTAGGAAGTAAATAATAATTAACAAATATATATCAAAACTGTTTTTTTATGACAATTATTTTCGTTTTCTTTAATGAATTACTTTATTTTTTTAATTTTGAAATACATTAAATTTATGAAAAAATTATTTATTTTTTGACCATCTATTTTGAAATTATAATAACCAACAATAATAGGTAACAAAAATTCAAACAAAAATGCCCTTTTTATTAAAAATTAGGTATATTTTATAATTTTATAATAATAATACAATATGTATGTATGTGTTAAAAAATGTATATGTCCTAATTAAATATTATTGGGCCCCTGAAATATGTTGAACCCGTAAAACCTTAAGACGGCTAACTGTGACTGTAAGAGTATAAGTAATAAAAAACGCTTTTCTATAACAAGTATGTATTTTATTATTTCAAAATATTGAGGAATAGTTAAAGGCTCTTCTCTTCAATTAATTGCCCTAGGGGTTTTTGTATATTGTACGTCAATTTCACCCCCATCTCTTATTTTCTAGTTATAACGCTCACTGTACCTGGTTGCATAAGGGATACTTGAACAAAATTAAAAGATACTATTTTGAGGGAAAAATGTACAATAGTTATAGAGTGAACTGAACCAACATTTTCTAATCAGTACACTCGGTTATGAAATGGGTACACAATAAATTTGTCATGCACGAAATGAGATAATAGAACGAAGGGAAAGTGACGCATTTGCATTTACAGATGTATAATGACAAGTTGTTTTCAGCGGCGTACTATATTATAATAGTTTACTAATAAATCAAGATCAGACGGTACAGTAATTTAGCGTTCTCTAAAGAATTATTATCGGAAAGAAAAGGAAAAAGTTTTAAATCATCGTCTGGTGGGATGGGGGGGAAGGGGGTCGAAGAAGTACTTTTTGAAAAGTTTACGGGAATATCATTCATGAACAGCCGAGCAAGTATATTGCAGCGGCACAAGAATCTCTAGGTATACCGGAGGGAATAGCACACCGGGAACGGATAAATAGTTCTTAATATACTTTACAAATTGCTTACGACCGGAGAAATAAGAAGTTGCAGGCCACGCAAGCATATAGAATTTATTATCGCAATTTTTTCAAGCCTCGCACGTAAAACAGCGCGCGTGATTCACCGAATCAAAAGCTTTTGAAAAGTCGGCGAAAACCACTTGACAATAGTACAACCGATGACATGCGCTACTTTACACCATGGTGTTGTATACCTATGTTCTGGATGCAGTGTGCCGTATTCACGATAGTCGACAAACCATGCCTGCACGATTTGAATGTCAGCGATAAAACAATGCTATAAACGCAGTTACTTATATTTTCACGTGAAAAGCGCGTTAACAGGAACAAAAAAAAAAATAAATAAATAAATAAAACAAATCCATCATGGAAAAATAATTATTATTTATACTTTTCTCTCTATTGGTTCAATTATGTCCAAAACACAGTTCTCACGACTTTTTTAATATAATAATAATAATAATAATAATAATAATAATAATAATAACAATAATAATAATATTTTTAATTATTATTTTGATTAGATACATAATTTGAAATACTTTAATTTATCTTCCGCAGAATTAAATTTAAATGATAACGTATATTATAATATGTAGGATATAATGACCACTTGAGTGTACGGGTAAAAGTAGTCTAAAAACGAAAATTGATTTAATAATAAACGCATTGTTCTGTTCTACTACACGACGTGTTGAAGTTCACTAATTTGTTCTTTTATGTACAATGATATAAGTTTGTAAGGTAAATGCGTGTAGTATCTCTTCATTATTATTTATAATAATAATGTGTTGTACAATTTCTAAATAAACGCCATTTTCAATTAATGAAGTTTTTGACTGGGTTGTCGTCGACAAACTATTTTATTTGACAAGCAACATTCGTTATTTTGTCCTATATTTATACGCAATCGGAAATAAATATTTTTACATACAGTTGGATATAAAATGTTATTGTAAAAAATTTTAAATAGATATACATTTATACTATTTTTACATTTTCCGTGGTAATGATTGTGTATGTGCAGTTTTAACTTTTTTATATTTAAATGCATTTTTTTTTTATTATAAATTTTTTTGTTTTATCATATGCTCCAAAAATTACGAATTCATTAAAAGATACCGGTTTGAAAACGTAGACAATTTTGATGTTATCCATTCCACAAGGGTTATATTAACATTAAACACTTAAAAATAATTAATTAGGGATTATTTTGATGTTCGATTTCGTTGTAAGCGGCTGATACTGGTGTAATATTCTGCTCCGAACTAATCTCGTTCAACCAATACATAATGTGTCTGATTTTCACAATACTAGAAGCAAGTAGTCGAATAAACTTCTATGAGACAATATGAATTTAAATCAAATAAAACTATTTTTTTCAAATGTACATAAATTTTGTGTTACTTGTTCTGAAAATCGTGGTGTCGATAACATTTTAAATATCATACAATATATATTACGGTATATGATACTGTTTATTGTACTATTAATAGTGATAAAGAAGTGTGATGTACTGATGTTATATTTAAATATCCATTAGGACGAGATTACGTTCATAAGTGTATAGGAAAATGAACTGCCAATCTCGTTATTAAGGAGTTCACAATCTAGTATCATTACTATGTTATAATAATGATAATTATTGTTAGTTTTTTTTTTTTTTTTACATAAAAAGTCATCGAATTGTTGAATTAATTATTCAATATTGTGTTCAAAATCGTATTCGATTTGTATAGTCAATAATAGTGGTATTACATCCTGTATTATTGTTGCGAATTATTTGCAGAATTAACGATGATAATATTAGCGTATGATAGAACTGTTGTTGACTGATACATGGATAATCCGGCCATTAAAGATCTGGTGTATTATGATTACGTAACATACAAATAATGCTTTTGCCGGAGTATATATTATTCTATACAAACATAAGATAATCGGTCTATTGTTTGTATTAATTCCAATCGTGCGGTTTCAAAAATTATTGTTATAACGGTATAGTCAACTCGTACACGCTTATTGCTATTGTATAATATTTTAAGAGTAGGAAAAATGTTTTAATGCGATGAAAATATATAATGTCCCATCCAACAATCTCCGACTTACCTACAAATGACATCAAATCATCCATCAAACATAAAACCTATGATGGCAAAATTATTGGGATACTATTCCCCCCCCCCCTAATAAACTTAAATCAACTAAAAAAGACGTAAAAAAATGGTTCCCACCCCACCACTTCAATAGAAAACAGGAAGTTGTCATTTATAATATGTTCAAAATGAAAATGTTCAAGCACTACTTTTGCACCATCGGAATATAGATGAATTTACAGATAAATTCGATGTATGTAAAAATAGCTCAACTCACCGGTTATTAAACCTAAAGTGCAGTCACACGGTTGGGGATCTAAAAAGGTATGAAAAAAAAAAAAAAAATGATATAAGCGCTTCAAATGTAGTATAATTTCACCGTGTACACAGCCAAATACGTATAGTTCTTGTTTCGATTGTTAAAATAATTCTAAGGGCGAAAACGTTATTGTTCAAGGGTTTTTTTTACCTCCGCAATAATAATCATCCTAGATAAAATGTACCCAGTAAACTGCACCATAGGCGGAGCAATACGTGTTGTATGATAATAATTATATCGCCTCGAAACCACAAGAAGAATTCAATGGAGTGCGACTATGACGCACGGCGGCGCTGAGGTGAGGGTGATTTTAGGCTCGAAACGACTTTGTTTTCGCACACCATTGTAAACACCTAGATCAAAGGTCTTTTATTATCGTTCGCCACGATTAAGTTCCCCGCGTCGTGTTTTCACACTAGCGCCGCACCACGCTCCGCGAATCTTAATGGAAATCTCTTTGACCGTGTGCGTCGTCCGTCTATACGTATATATATATATATATATATTATATACTCATACTGTTACTACTGCACATACAATAATATAACGCGATACACGCTCCGGGAACAGTTTAAGGGATTATATTGTTATTATTTTAACAACCGACGGTGCGGTTCGGGCTTTATCCTCGACGCCGATCTAAATGGCGTTTTTCGCCGTAAAGGATTTCTCCACGTAAAGCAAACGCGGATGATGACCGACTCGATACGCTGCACGCTGTGCGGTATACGTTAGAGCATTTTTTTTTTTAAAGAAACAAAAATAGAAAGAGCAAATTATTATTACATTTTTTCCATTTGCTTATTATAACATGTTACACCGTGCGCCCGTCCGCGTTGCGATGACTGATGATTGCCCCCTCTAACCGCACGTCGCTCCACGATTCATTAAAACACCATCTTGGCAAATATGCAAATCCACTGTAATCTACGCACGGCTGGGGCTAAAACGTTTTCGGAGAGCGCAAAAACAAGAGCTACGGTACGGTGTACGCCACCCCGCCGTGCGTCGTTGCCGTCGGCTTTGCCATCAACCCCCGGTGGCCGTGACATTTTTGACGGGTTGTACAGGCCTTTAAAATATAAACGCCAAACCGTGTAATCCAGAACAAACGCCGTGGTTCTCCGTGATGGGGGTGTCGTAAAAATATCCACTTTGCCGTCTCAACCTTCTCCGGATGTATTATATATACTAGTTACAATTACAGACGGTTTTCGTGAAACGTTTTTCAAAACATGTCTACAATTTTATTCGTTCGGCCATAACAATAATACTATCGTAACAAGCTCGTTATGGTTACTTTTTTGTTTTGTCGCCACCAAGAGCAAAACTTACCTATGACGATAACCAAATATTAAAAGCAATATTTCATAAAAAATAATATATACATTTATACGCGATATTTTCAAGCATTTCTCTCGACGATCGATGCGATATGCTAAACACAAATGATTTTAATCCTATACATCAATTTGAACTCTTGCGATAGATGGTTCGATTGATCACCGTATAGTTTAATCAAAAATATTCAAACAATCATTCGGTAACAAGAATTCGTATTACAGTCTAACGAATGTGTTGAAAAATCGCTAAAACCTATAATTGTGGTCCTGAGAAAAAGATACAAATTCCGTGGTCGACGATATCATTTAGACAACGGTTCGATGTGTGACAACAAATCGTTGTACTCTCTATTTCTCTTTCTCACTCTCTCTCTCTATCTCTCACACACGCATACCTCACGTAAATTTTTGTAGCGAAGTACGTGAACGCCGACGGAATGCGTACGTGTACGGAACACGAATAATTTATCTTATTTTTTAAATGCGTTTCGTTTGTATCCACCGTGGCCACCGTATTAAATTTAGCCAAACGAATCGAAATTCTTCCGATCGGGGGACGACGATGGTTCGGGGATTGCCCTAGAAAAGTGTTATCGGTGTATAAAGAGATACGGGTGGCACACTTTATATAAATCGCCAACAGCGCACGTGATCGTATGTTTTATTTCTCTTAGCAAACGGCTTTTGAATAATACATCGGTAGCTTTTTATCGGCGTAAATAATTGATTATAACTACCTGCGGCCGAGTGGTGCAAAAGGTATTTTCGTGTATACTAGACTGTCGGTGGTGCATGAGTAACACACACAAAAACACACACACACACACACATACGTAGTACGTCATGTTTACTACACACACGAAATTGTATACAACAATAGCAAAATGTTCGATAAATAACGGCGGCATCGTATGTATTAAGGTTTGTTCTCGTGAGTCGACACGAGTATGTAGTGTCTATCAGTTTAATATTATATGTTTGCGATTCGTGTATATTTTGTATACGATTATGCGACTTTAATGCATAAGCAAAAAGAAATAATGTTGAAATCGCATGGACTCAACCAGGATTTAGGGAGTTTACCTACCCCCCATGATAACGGACTTAAGTTTCGGTGAGTTTGGAGTGCATAAACATTACGCTAATTATACTTGTATAAAAATGAAAATAAATCCGACCAATTACAATAGAATTACGAAATTATAATACGGTTACTTAAATAATTCGAAAGTGACACAAGGAACTCTGTAAATGGACATGAAACTTTTGCACGTTAATTTTAGTTGAAATATACCCTTATCAAAATACGCGTTATTTCATGATATACACATACATTAAGTCATTTTGAAAAATATTTACTTACATGATAGATTCATTTTTATTTACATATTTTATAAGTAATTGTTGATTTTGGCTATTAATATTAATTTTAAGTTTTTGTTTTATAAATTAATATATTCATGAGCACCCAAGATAATTAATATTATGACTAAATCTATTTTCTTTAAACTGCTTCCACGGAGCTTAGGGACATATAATTCACGTTTTGCATTATTTTATAATCGATGATGATTTAATCAATACTTTCCGAATATGTAGGTATACTTTTTATACCTGCGTATTATTATAAAATCCACAGATCAGTCTACGGTTCAGAACAGGATTGAATATTATTCCTTTTCCAATGGAACATATAATCTGCCACACAAACATTCCCAAAGGACCTTACCCGCACACAACTCGTATGACGTTACGCATACGTACATCCTAACCACCGCGAATATCCATTTGATATAATTAATTGCAAGCATTATTGTTCCAAAAACGGAGGACCGTACAAAAGCAGCGCAGGTCGTATTACATACATATAGTATAATGTTTGTAAAAATAACTTCGGTCCGACACATCTTTCGACTACTCGACCGCAACACCCATCTCGCAGCTAAGTAATTAAAACTATTACACAGTGAGCGCGTGCGCACTTTATCTTTGTCGTCAGTTGGACAATCGTCGTACACATTATATATATATATTTATAGAATTATACACGTATCTAGTAAATAAACAATTGGATCGAAAGTTTTCTACGGGACGGATTTAAAACCTACACAACGTCTATTATTAACTCGTTAAGACACCCAGCCCCGCCGCCGGCCGCGACCCCTTGCGCACCGCAGCGGTTAAACCGTATACGCAGACAAACATACCGAAATCCCCCATTGTATAAATACCTCAGATATGTTTTTAATCCGTGCGGCATGTTATTGTGTACGCTGATAATTATTATTAATACCCGGCCAACGCCACCGCATCGGCTAGTTCAGTCGACGCGTTCAGGGTACGGGAAGGGGCAAATACATAACACTCCCTTAAAAGAGAACGATATTATGGCAACGGGGTTGGAGGGGAGAGTGGAGGGGTGGACGTGGACCTACGAACGAGAAAGTCGGATTATATTATACGCCGTTATTATATTGTTATAACATTATTTATTACATACAACGTCCGCTCGACATCGTAATATTACTCACTAATTGTTCGACTCGTCGAGACACGCGCGCTCTGTGTGTTTTGCGTTTATGTAAATTTCAGCGCGACTGTATAATACTTTCGGTGCCGTGGCCTCCGCCTCCGGGCTGAATATCATCCGTTCGGTAAACATCGCGGTATCGCATTCCCGTATTTCTATATTATATTATTTTAACGCGAATGTAGTGCATCACATTGATATTATAATGTTTTATTATGTAAACAATACAGCGACATGGGCGGCGGTGGCGAGTTACGATCTCGCTATAAAATTTTTCCGTTTTAAAAACTCTTGAGATTTGAACAAGGTGAACAATGAGGTATTGTATTTTATTATTAAAACAAAACGCTTTTTCACACATGTAATCTTAGAGAATATATTTTAATGTATACCGACTAGACTCTTAACATGTTCAAATTGTCAACAATTATTTTATTTCTGAGCCAAAATACATTTCTGTGAAAATGTTGCAGGGTTGATTTTTGAGTTAATTTTTTCTCTTCGAACATTTTTACATTTTTCTGGTTTATTCATAAAAATATGATGCAGCTAACTTACAAATTGAAAATCGTACACATACTATTATTTGGACGAGCAGTTTTATATACTTTTAATACAATAATATTATAATATAATAATTGTATTTATTTATAAAATGTTTTAATGTTTTAAATTTGTCGCTTAAGTTGTTAAAACTGCATCATTAATAAAAAATAAAAAATAATCTTTTAAATACGTGCCAATTACGCGTTTGAAAATCAGATCAACGTTCAAAAGAGATAAATTTCAGAAAATTTTCGAAGATGTTCGAGAAAATGGATCTCGTTTAATAGAACGTCATCTTTTTTTTTCATGTAAAAATATAATGAAACATACGATATTGTTGTTGGATCACGATGATTTATCATTGCATTTGAATTTAAATTAACAATAGGTACACTATATCGCTGCCACCGGCTGTTTCGGACCGATCGGAGCGATCCCTTTTAATCCTTTTTCTAACGATACAGAATATATATTTATATTATATTTTAATACATACGATGGTGCAGATTCGGACTCGGTATCGTTTAAATGTTATGCAAAACAACGACGTTTCCCGTGGGGTTATTGAGACAGTGATTCTTGTCGGATGCGAAACATTTGGATGAGTTTTTTTGCATTCCCCCCCCCCTCGCCGCTGTTTATATGGTAGAAAAGTTAAATTCACAACTCGTATGAAATATACACAGCACTATGATAATACACTCTCGAAACACCGTACATATGCACGTATGAACATGTTTGTGTATAACGGATGGACATCTAGCTGCATGCCGACAAACACGGTATATTTCATATATATATATATATATATATATTAGGGTGGTCCTTATTTTTTGAATTCAAAAAATTGATGACGAGTACCCCAAATTTTGTTCTATGTATTGAAAAAATAATTATGATAAAGTTTGGGCTTGATAAGTC